>JALMQS010000061.1:8819014-8938202 GCA_024734495.1 Forficula auricularia
TTCATACAAAACGAATACCGCTTGATAGAATTATTTTAACAGAAAAATATTTGTTATATCTTCAGTTAAAGATTCTCAGTTTTTAAAAATAATTTCAAGAAAATTACTATCGTTATTTAATGAAACAGTCGCTTTAACATCAATCGGGATAGGGTTCGCTCGTTAAATATGCAAATTTCAATGGTCAATATTTACAAATTTAGTGCCACAAGGACTATTGAAAAAAATTTCTACGTATAAAGGACACTTATAAATATGTGTAAGTATTCAAAGTTTTAAAAGGATTTCAAGAAAATCAATTTATTAGGGAACGTCCTTAAATAGAATTAATTTTCTTAAATAGATAAGATAATAATTCCAATAATGTCTTCTTTTTTACAATATAGTTGGGAGATGTCCAGTTTCTCAAGTAACAGTTGAGCCTATGTCTCTTATCTAGATATATGTATCTATTTTTGCCTTAATATACTATAAACCGCTAACCCGAGTTCCATAATACATTTTAAACACCTTGATGCCAGTATTATTAAATTTATTTTTTAAAAATAAATATAAAATTTGCATTGAATGGAAAATAAAACAAATATAAACAGTATTTATCTCTATCTATTTCCTTATACTTGGCTCTTTTTATTTCTAATTGAGCCAAATTCACTTTTGCAAGATCAATGTTTGCAGAATGTCTATAGCAAATCTGTATTCACGTAACATAGAGCAAGCAATAGTTGGAAGAATAACCTTGGTGGCTGTATAGTCAGTCACTCTAGCTGTTGGCTGGAATGTTGCCGACGAGAACCTCTCGGCATCGAAGACAACTTCTCCATGGAGCCGCACACACACATACACACACCAATACATACTTATGTATACCTACATAAATAGAGAGGAGAACGTGATCGAACCGTAACCTTGGCCCAGGCGGTCAGAGAATTTTTTCTGATGGGAAAATGAATGAGCATTTGAACCCCCCCCCCCCCCCCTCTAACTAGCAAAATACAAATCTTTATAATATTGTAAAAATTTTACATATTACTAATTCGTTTTATTATGTATATTTTTCATTCCCCACATTTTTTTCAATTATGTATATGGTCAATACAATATATACTCGAGACCTTTGTATTTATATAGTTCTATTTCTATAGCTACACAGAATCAGAAACAGAAGTTTTCATTTTGTAGTTATGGAAATATTCTATTCTTAAGAAAATTTTATGTCGAAATTTTTAAATAATTTTTTGGTAAGATCGTTCAAGTATATCTCTATTTTAACTATATTCCCAGAAGATGGTCTAAATTCTAAAATAACCGTGGGCAAATGCGACTCTCGGAGCCGCATGCTCTCTTCGTTGAGTCAAATGTGGCCCCCATTTTTGGTTTATTACTTTACCATACACCGTATTTGTAATGTATTACTAATTAATATCAAAGAAGAAAAGTTAGATGAATAAAAAGAAAAATTGAAAGAATTACAAGAAAATTTCAAATATAGGTTTGAAGATAATACTTTGAAATCTACATTTGCATTTTTTGTAAATCCATTTATTTCTGATAATATTGATCGATTTCTAATTTCTGAAATAGTACTTGGTGAAAAAGCGGCCTGGAAATTGGAGTTATTAGAGATGAAAGAGGATCAGGCATTGCGAATGCTGCACAAAGAATTTTGGAAACTCGTGCCTGAATCAAAATATCAAAATTTTTAAGCTGCTTGTTATCTATTTTCGTTTTTGGCACAACATATTGCTGTGAATTTTTGTCACTCCACAATGAAGTTCGTGAAATCGAAACATCGTTCACAGTTGACTAATCACCATCTTACAGAATTTCTGTCGACAGCTTTAACTAATTTTGGAAACTCGTGCCTGAATCAAAATATCCAAATTTTTAAAAATCGGTAATTGTTCCTTCGCCAAAAAGTTGAGATCGCGAAATGACTGTGCTGTCTTCCATCCTTTCTCGTAGTGGTAGAGCATAATATGACGAATATGAATATGGTTTTCGACACGCATTTTTATTAACTATAAATAGAGAAGATTGTTTTTATAAAAAAAATAAAACGCCATTTTTGGCTAAAGAAAAACGCGCCAATACAAACGTTCCATAATTATGCATCAACCTAATATTAAATAAAAAATTTTGAATTTGTTTATTCACGTGTGTGTGTGTCTTTATAAAATATAAAAACCCGGATTGCGCCTCTCTGGTCGAAATGTCGAGGAATACATTCATATTCTTTGTAATCAATATTATATATCTTATTTCCCTATACAACTAATCTAATAAAAATTAGTATAGAATCTTTTTATTAGTTGAAAAAATTCACTGACAAGATTTTCGCAGATTTTTTAATTTAATTAACATTTCGTTTAATTTGTGTTTTTGAATTTATATTTCCCTTTGAACCTATGAAATAGCAAAATATATACCACATTAGGTGAAAATCCGCTTACCGTTTTTTCTTATAAAAAAAAATCTATATTCTATAAAAGAAGGATATAATATATATATATGGATGGGTGTGATCGGATTAACTTAATTGAAGTTGCAGTCAAGAAAAATCCCCTCTCCCCCCTATTTATGAGAGAAAACTATTTTTTATATTACTATATTTCAATTTCACATCATTTGATTATGTGTATAGAAGAGGTTGAAAGTATTATGTTTACTTAAAAACTATATTCTTTATTAAATCCACCCACCTACCATTACTTGTTTCCAAAATGTAAAAAATAATATAATTGATTGAATATATGAGTAAAAGACAAAAGTCATTATTAATAGCTTTAAAAAATTGCTATAGAAAATCAAGAGAGAGGGTCAACTTCACGATCCGAGATGTTATGGGTTATTTTTATTATGTCACAAGGGTTGAACCCGAATCTTAATAACCCCCTCCTTTGAAGTCTGTTAAAAAGTACAATCTGCCCACCGAGATGTGAACCTCATCTAACATAATTATTATACATAATTTAATTTAATGATGAAGATCTCTATTCTTTAAGTGAAAATTTTTCCGGCATGCTATATGTCAGATGTGGTAAGCCAGTGTCCGGATTCCATTTTTTGACCCGAAGGGATGAAACAACCCTTCTGGCATAATAAAAATAATCTATAACATTTTGGATCTAGTAGTTGACCATCTCTTGATTTTCTAGAATAATAATATAATTATTTGATAAATTTTCTATTTTCTCTTGGCAGAGGTTTAACTCTTCAAGACCTTCCATTAAATTGATTTTAATAATAATTAATAAAGATGAAAATTCCAAATAACAATTGTCCCGTCTTAAGCTTGAAGATTGATAGATAACCAGAGGGGAAAACCACTTTAAAGTTTTCTTAACTTATAATTTGAACGATTCTTTTTCAAATCCATTTATTGTTGAAATGCTTTCGGAAAACTTAAATAAAAGCTATTGTGATATAATAGGAAGAATATTGAAGTTGTCGAGATGTCTTTTATAATATAAACTTTCGAGGAACTCACTTGTAAATATGGGAATAACGACCTAAACCTGAGTATTGGCAATTTACAACTTATATTTTTTTTTCAATAGTCACAACTCCATAAAATTTAGGGAACGCGGTGTTGGTTTATAGTGAAACATTGTTAAAATTAAATTAGGTTGGATGCTGAGGTGTTTCACAAGAAGCGAAACACCACCAACTCCAACCTAATTTAATTTTAATGTCACAACTCCAGTCTTATAATTAAATTTGCATTTAATATATTTGCTAACGAAACCAGTATACTACAATACAACAAAATATTATATATGAAAATCATCATAATCATTTTAGTTGTTTATTTGAAAATAAGGATAAGTAAGTTGACAGATAGAGATAGGGAAAATTGGAAAGGAATTCTTTGATTATAATTATAAAATATTCAAGACTAAATAGTGATTATTGATGCTCCGAAAACTCACAGCTAATGTTTAATTAAATTTATCGAAAATATTATTTTAGCATGTTTTTTATTTAATTTTAAAGATTTTGCTTTGATTTCAAAAACCAATTACGAGGCATTAATTAAAAATAATTTATTATTATCTACTTATTAATTTTTTGATTATAACATTTTTCTTTTTTTAAACAATCCATTGTGGAATAGAATTCTGGGACGTTTCTATTTATAACCCGGGTCGTTTCTTTTGTTACCAACTATCACAAACTACATATCAATTTTGACTAGTTATCCTAAAGAGAAACATATAATAGAAATAAAATGACCATTGTATATAAATGTTTGGTGATTTACTACAAATCTCTTTGATAGTCAATTCTGGCTGACATGCGATGTAAAGAATAAAAAAAAACCCTGTAAACTATTGTGAAAAAACAACGCTCACTAAACCGCTAAAAAAATAATAAATTCACATTTAATAATTGAAGGTTCTTTTTGCTAAAAACTGCTCGGCAGGTTTCGTTTGCTAGGGCAATAGTAGTATTGAATTTACTCGTAGTTTTTCCTTTAATCTTATTTAGAAATCTCTAAAACGTTGAGGAAAATTATTTTCAGTCTTAATTTTTCTTTCTGAATTCCGATACTCACAATAAGTTCGGAAGGTTGTAGAAAGTTATGCTAAAATGTTTGTAAATTTCTAAAACTCCTAGTTTCAGAATTTCCCTAAAATCGGAAAAATGGGATTGTTATATGGAAAGCTATCTTTAATAAACAAGGAATATAAAGATAATTTTTCTTATTTCTACCAATGTGGAATAAAAAAAAATTTAATCACCAAAATTTGCTAAATTCGTTCTTACAGTGTTTTAAAATTTAATTTCGATTTCTATTTCATTTTTCTTGGCCAGAATTTAAATGTTCCATGCAGTTATTAATGACAATTTAGTCGGTGTGTAAAATGAGGGAATTAGCTTCCCGGTCACTTGACAAAGAGACCCACCTAGGACCTGGCACGTGGCATCAATGGGTCTCTTCACATCATTGCCTAATAATGTGTCCATGTGCTGGACCAGGACACTTCTAATTAGCAGTAGCGACTACCGGTCGCCATTGGTCGGGTTGACGCCACCTGGCACCGGCAAGCAGCCAGCCAGACAGCCAGCCAGCCACTGCACTTGTTGATCTGCCGTCCGCAACAGGTAGCCTAGCAGCGACCAGCAGCTTGCGTGGCACTCCGCTTCGCTTATCCAACCGAATCTTAATGCCAGAAAAGCGTGTCAGCCAGCACGCCATTGCTTCCCCCCAATCGGACATGGGCTATTTTAACAATTAGCAGAGAAACAACATTGAATCTAAACCAATCTGTTTTCCACATCCTAAGGTAAAGGCGAAGATTCTTATGTTCGACCTGAAACGGTTTTCTTCTAGTCACTTCATCCCTTTATTCTTTTAAACCCTTTATAAATTTTAATGAGAAGCACACAACATGATTGAGATTGGGAAGCCTGTAAATCTGCCAGTTTCCCAGTGGCTTACACTGTTTGAAGCACCCATCTCGGAACTAACCGCGTCATATGCTTCTTAACTTAGGTGATCAACTAGTGATTTGAATATACCAAGAACATAACTTATTAATTTTAGTGCTTTCAGTTACATTTGATCTGCTGATTTTTTTCAACCATGCGGTTCCCAAGTCCCCTTGCACACTGTTTTTGAAAATTTAATCGCCTATAATGTTTTCTACACTTGTTAACCTAAAACACAAACATAAAACTACATTAGAATTGACCAAAATAGGGAAGTATCCAAAGTCCATACATTAAAAAAAAAAAAAATTAGATAAATGGGCACTTAAAATTGAGCGGGGTGGTGAGTTTTCGATTGGAATTTTCAGATCTCATCAAAACCTAAATTATTTAGGAGAAAATGAATAAACCATTGTAAAAATTGCTTTGCTATTTAAATCTTCTCAAATGAATATGGAAAATAATTTAAAAATCATACAAAGTGTCTTAGTGTTTTACCTAATGTACACAGTCCACTTTATGCTGTATTTGAGCCTATTTATAAAAGTAGTGAGATTTCAAATCACTTAATTTTTAACTCGAAAACTAATTCATAAACTCTTTGTATTATTTTCAGAGAAGTGAATATATTGCACTTACTCCCCCCCCCCAATTATTTATATTCCAATTTATAACCATGTATGTATACCATTAATTACATTAGAAAGGTCGTCTGCGGTTATTGAGTCATATTCATTAGCATCACTAGTGCATTTATTTTAATTAAACCCGACCATTAAATCTGAATAGATGATTGTTTACCAATATTTATCATATGTCACAGGCCCTTCTATTCATTAAATTGATGCACTCCAAACCGACCAAACTACCTTTCTGATTCGTTTTAAGAGGACAAAACATTTTCGCAAGACCTGTCTAAGGTAGAGTAAGCTTACATGTTTCTCAGTGAAACTTGGCCTGTCAAAGTGAATGCCGCTTTGTTTCAACCTACACTCCCGGGTATATAGTATTCTAAGATAACCTAGATGTGAGTTGCCATGGTGGTTTGTCAGATGTTTTAGCAAGAATCCTCCTTCCTGACTAAAATCGTTTCCCTCCAGACATGTCTGCCTCCCTTTACGTTCGATCGATTCTTCTCACCTCGACTGCTTAAACGACCGAAAACTTGGTCGATTTACCTGTCACTTCCAATGCTTATCAGATAATTCCAAAGATAATCTCTCTCTGCTTCTCTATATTTATTTTGTTTGTTTTACAAATAGAAAAGAAACTTCCTAAAAATACTTGAAATATTTAATCAATATCAAGCAAATTTCAAATTATATTTTTCGTTTTTTAAGATATTTGCTAGCTTTTTTCTTAAAATGTTCTCTCTTTATCGGCAATATCCAAAACCCTCAACAATTCAACTTTAAGATGTTCGCAACTTGTTTTGTTTGTACCCTTGTATGGCTACTCAACTAAAATCTTGCATTCGAAGCTATCGATGATGTTGGGTTTATTCGAGGGGTGAACCGCGATTTAAAATCGTGTAGACCTACTTCCACTTCCATTTCCAATTAGAAGACAATAGATTATCTAATGAATTCCAAAGTAATTCCAAATAATTCCAAAGACGGCGTACACCTAATTCCAATCGCGGTTCACCCCTCGGGTTTATTATTATTATTTTTTTATTTATTTGAATATTGTAGCTTTTAGGTCAAATAGAATCATTATTATATTTTTAAACACTTTAAAAACCAAATCGTTGTCGTGATAATTTAGAAAATTTTAATATGTAGGTTTACGTTAATTCTCAAAAATTTAAATAAAATTATTAAAAATCTAAAAATAATGTTAAATTTTGCATTAAATCTTTAAACGGTTTGGTTTAAGATTTTATTTTTATAAATAGGGTGGATGCATTCGATGACTTATAAAGTCATAAATAACGCTTCCATTCAAGAAAAATAAACTGCAACGGATCGTTGCTAAACTTTATCCAAATTCATTTGAAATATTAATATGTTTGTTCCTTTATTATTAATCAGATATCACTTGCAATTTGTAGTTCATATTGAGTTGTTTACCAAAAAGAATTTAGTCTTTTTGATTTTAAGTCGATTCTTCCACGTTTTCAATAGAGGTTGCCATTAATGGTCAAAACATCAAAAATGGAATGCAATAAGGTTATTCCTCTAGTATTAGATAAAAATCGATCGTTATTTTTGATTTTATGTCGATTCCTCCATGTCTTCAGCAATGGTTACCAATAATAATCGAAACGTCAAAAGCCTAATGTAGAATTGTTATTCCTCAAGTATTAGATGAGAATCGATGTCTATTTTTTATTTTAAGTCGATTCCTCCATGTCTTCAGCAATGGTTACCAATAAAAACCGAAATGTCAAAAATCCAATATAGAATGGTTATTCCTCAAGTATTAGATGAGAATCAATCGTTATTTTTGGTTTAAAGTCGATTTCTCTATGTCTTCAGCAATAGTTTCCAATAAAAACCGAAACGCCAAAAATCCAATATAGAATGGTTATTCCTCAAGTATTAGATGAGAATCGATGGCTATTTTTGATTTTAAGTCGATTCCTCCATGTCTTCAGCAATGGTTTCCAATAAAAACCGAAATGTCAAAAATCCAATATAGAATGATTATTCCTCAAGTACTAGATGAGAATCAATCGCTATTTTTGATTTTAAGTCGATTCCTCTATGTCTTCAGCAATGGTTACCAATAAAAACCGAAACGTCAAAAATCCAATATAGAATGATTATTCCTCAAGTACTTGAGGAATAATCATTCTATATTGGTTTTGACGTTTCGGTTTTTATTAGTAGCCATTGCTGAAGACATAGAGAAATCGACTTTAAACCAAAAATAGCGATTGATTCTCATCTAGTACTTGAGGAATAATCATTCTATATTGGATTTTTGACGTTTCGGTTTTTATTAGTAACCATTGCTGAAGACATAGAGGAATCGACTTAAAATCAAAAATAGCGATTGATTCTCATCTAGTACTTGAGGAATAATCATTCTATATTGGATTTTTGACGTTTCGGTTTTATTAGTAACCATTGCTGAAGACATAGAGAAATCGACTTTAAAACAAAAATAGCGATTGATTCTCATCTAGTACTTGAGGAATAACCATTCTATATTGGATTTTTGACGTTTCGGTTTTATTGGTAACCATTGCTGAAGACATGGAGGAATCGACTTAAAATCAAAAAATAACATCGATTCTCATCTAATACTTGAGGAATAACAATTCTACATTAGGCTTTTGACGTTTCGATTATTATGGTAACCATTGCTGAAGACATGGAGGAATCGACATAAAATCAAAAATAACGATCGATTTTTATCTAATACTGAGGAATAACCTTAGTGCATTCCATTTTGATGTTTTGACCATTAATGGCAACCTCTATTGAAAACGTGGAAGAATCGACTTAAAATCAAAAAGACTAAATTCTTTTATGGTAAACAACTCAATATGAACCTCTAAATTGCAAGTGATATCTGATTAATAATAAAGGAACAAACATATTAATATTTCAAATGAATTTGGATAAAGTTTAGCAACGATCCGGTGCAGTTTATTTTCTTGTAAGCGTTCGCATAAGTCATCCATACATCACCCTATTTATAAAAATAAAATCTTAAACCAAACCGTTTAAAGATTTAATGCAAAATTTAACATTATTTTTAGTTTTAATAATTTTTTATTTAAATTGCGATGTAAACTTTTCTAGAATTTTCTAGGTAACGATTTGTTTTAAATTTAAAAATGTAATAATGATTCTATTTGACTTACAAAGCTACAACTGTTCAAGTAAAAAATAATAATAATAAACCCGAGGGCTCACGGTGGGTGGTGTACATATCTTTGAACCCATTTGGAACCACTTTGGAATTCATTAGACTCTATTGTCTTCTAATTGGAAATGGAGATTGAAGTAGATTTACACGGTGCAAATCGCCGGTTCACCCCTCAACATCATCGTTAACTCAGCCTAGGTGTAATACAGACAAAGCAAGTTTGCATCTTAAGACAGTGTTGAGGAACTGGATATTATACACGACATTTTTGAAAAAAGCCTTTAAATATCTTAAACGAAAATATAATTGGGTAACTGATATTGATTAAATATTTCGAAGTATTTACAGAATGCTTTCTTATTTGTAAAACAAATAAAGAATAGATATGGAAAACCGAGAATCCCATCTGATAGGCCATTGGGAGGTAGACAGGTAAAATCGACCAAGTTTCAGTCCGTGCAGTCGAGACAGCGAGACTCCGACATTAAAGGAAGTCTGAGAAACGATTTTAAGTCCGGAGTAGCAGCGTGACAAGGCCACCATGTCTTAGAGCTACTTATACCCATGAGTGTAGGTTAGTAAGCAATCATTCACTGCTGAGCTTATTTCACTGAAACATGTAAGCTTACTCTACCTTAGACAGGTCTTGCGAAGATGTTTTGTCCTCTTAAAACGTAGTCAGAAAGGTGGTTGGGGAGTCGGTTTGGAGTGCATCAATTTAATGAATAGAAGGGCCTGTGACATATGATAGAATATTGGTAAACAATCATCTATTCAGATTTAATGGTCGGGTTTAATTAAAATAAATGCACTAGTGATGCTTGTGAATATGACTCAGTAACCTGCAGACGACCTTTCTAATGTAATTAATGGTATACATACATGGTTATAAATTGGAATATAAATAATGGGGGGGGGGAGTAAGTGCAATATATTCACTTCTCTGAAAATAATACAAAGAGTTTATGAATTAGTTTTCGAGTTAAAAATTAAGTGATTTGAAATCTCACTACTTTTATAAATGGCTCAAATACAGCATAAAGTGGACTGTGTACATTAGGTAAAACACTAAGACACTTTGTATGATTTTTAAATTATTTTCCATATTCATTTGAGAAGATTTAAATAGCAAAGCAATTTTTACAATGGTTTATTCATTTTCTCCTAAATAATTTAGGTTTTGATGAGATCTGAAAATTCCAATCGAAAACTCACCACCCCGCTCAATTTTAATCCATTTATTAATTTTTTTTTCAATGTATGGACTTTGGATACTTCCCTAGTTTGGTCAATTCTAATGTAGTTTTATGTTTGTGTTTTAGGTTAACAAGTGTAGAAAACATTATAGGCGATTAAATTTTCAAAAACAGTGTGCAAGGGACTTGGGAGCGCGCATGGTTGAAAAAATCAGCAGATCAAATGTAACTGAAAGCACTAAAATTAATAAGTTATGTTCTTGGTATATTCAAATCACTAGTTGATCACCTAAGTTAAGAAGCATATGACGCGGTTAGTTCCGAGATGGGTGCTTCAAACAGTGTAAGCCACTGGGAAACTGGCAGATTTGCAGGCCCCAATCTCAATCATGTTGTGTGCTTCTCATTAAAATTTATAAAGGAGTTTAAAGAATAAAGGGATGAAGTGACTAGAAGAAAACCGTTTCAGGTCGAACATAAGAATCTTGCTTAACCTTAGGATGTAGAAAGCAGGTTGGTTTAGATTCAATGTTGTTTCTCTGCTAATTGTTAAAATAGCCCATGTCCGATTGGGGGGAAGCAATGGCGTGCTGGCTGACACGCTTTTCTGGCATTAAGATTCGGTTGGATAAGCGAAGCGGAGTGCCGACGCAAGCTGCTGGTCGCTGCTAGGCTGACCTGTTGCGGACGCAGATCAACAAGTGCAGTGGCTGGCTGGCTGTACGGGCTGGGCTGCTTGCCGGTGCCAGAGTGGAACCCGACCAATGGCGCCGGTAGTCGCTACTGCTAATTAGAAGTGTCCTGGTCCAGCACATGGACACATTATTAGGCAATGATGTGAAGAGACCCATTGATGCCACGTGCCAGGTCCTAGGTGGGTCTCTTTGTCCAGTGACCGGGAAGCTAATTCCCTCATTTTACACACCGACTAAATTGTCATTAATAACTGCATGGAACATTTAAATTCTGGCCAAGAAAAATGAAATAGAAATCGAAATTAAATTTTAAAACACTGTAAGAACGAATTTAGCAAATTTTGGTGATTAAAATTTTTTGATTCACATTGGTAGAAATAAGAAAAATTATCTTTATATTCCTTGTTTATTAAAGATAACTTTCCATATAACAATCCCATTTTTCCGATTTTAGAAATTCTGAAACTAGGAGTTTTAGAAATTTACAAACATTTTAGCATAACTTTCTACAACCTTCCGACCTTATTGTAGTATCGGAGATTCAGAAAGAAAAATTAAGACTGAAAACAATTTTCCTCAGCAGTGGTGAACTTCTAAATAGGATTAAAGGGAAAACTACGAGGCAAATTCAATACTACTATTGCCCAGCAAGCGAAGCCTGCCGAGCAGTTTTAGCAAAAAGAACCCTCAATTGTTAAATGTGAGTTTATTATTTTTTTAGCAGTTTTAGCGAGCGTTGTTTTCACAATAGTTTACAGGGTTTTTATTCTTTACATCTTGTATCAGCCAGAGATCAATGTATCTGAGAGATTTGTAGTAAATCCTCTCAAACATTTATATGCAATGGTGCATTTATTTCTATTATATGTTTCTCTTTAGGATAACTAGTCAAAATTGATATGTAGTTTGTGATAGTCGGTAACAAAAGAAACTGTACCCGGGTTATAAATAGAAACGTCCCAGAATTCTATTCCACAATGGATTGTTTAAAAGAGAAAATGTTATACTCAAAAATCAGATAAGTAGATAATAATAAATTATTTTTAATTAATGCCTCGTAATTGGTTTTTGAAATCAAAGCAAAATCTTTAAAATTAAATAAAAAACATGCTAAAATAATATTTTCGATAAATTTAATTAAACATTAGCTGTGAGTTTTCGGAGCATCAATAATCACTATTTAGTCTTGAATATTTTATAATTATAATCAAAGAATTCCTTTCCAATTTTCCCTATCTCTATCTGTCAACTTACTTATCCTTATTTTCAAATAAACAACTAAAATGATTATGATGATTTTCATATATAATATTTTGTTGTATTGTAGTATACTGGTTTCGTTAGCAAATATATTAAATGCAAATTTGATTATAAGACTGGAGTTGTGACATTAAAATTAAATTAGGTTGGAGTTGGTGGTGTTTCGCGCTTCTTGTGAAACACCTCAGCACAACCAACCTAATTTTGAACCAATGTTTCACTATAAACCAACACCGCGTTCCTAAATTTTATGGAGTTGTGACTATTGAAAAAAAAATATAAGTTGTAAATTGCCAATACTCAGGTTTAGGTCGTTATTCCCATATTTACAAGTGAGTTCCTCGAAAGTTTATATTATAAAAGACATCTCGACAACTTCAATATTCTTCCTATTATATCACAATAGCTTTTATTTAAGTTTTCCGAAAGCATTTCAACAATAAATGGATTTGAAAAAGAATCGTTCAAATTATAAGTTAAGAAAACTTTTAAAGTGGTTTTCCCCTCTGGTTATCTATCAATCTTCAAGCTTAAGACGGGACAATTGTTGTTTGGAATTTTCATCTTTATTAATTATTATTAAAATCAATTTAATGGAAGGTCTTGAAGAGTTAAACCTCTGCCAAGAGAAAATAGAAAATTTATCAAATAATTATATTATTATTCTGAGAAAATCAAGAGATGGTCAACTACTAGATCCAAAATGTTATAGATTATTTTTATTATGCCAGAAGGGTTGTTTCATCCCTTCGGGTCAAAAAATGGAATCCGGACACTGGCCTACCACATCTGACATATAGCATGCCGGAAAAATTTTCACTTAAAGAATAGAGATCTTCATCATTAAATTAAATTATGTATAATAATTATGTTAGATGAGGTTCACATCTCGGTGGGCAGATTGTACTTTTTAACAGACTTCAAAGGAGGGGGTTATTAAGATTCAGGTTCAACCCTTGTGACATAATAAAAATAACCCATAACATCTCGGATCGTGAAGTTGACCCTCTCTCTTGATTTTCTATAGCAATTTTTTAAAGCTATTAATAATGACTTTTGTCTTTTACTCATATATTCAATCAATTATATTATTTTTTACATTTTGGAAACAAGTAATGGTAGGTGGGTGGATTTAATAAAGAATATAGTTTTTAAGTAAACATAATACTTTCAACCTCTTCTATACACTAATCAAATGATGTGAAATTGAAATATAGTAATATAAAAAATAGTTTTCTCTCATAAATAGGGGGAGAGGGGATTTTTCTTGACTGACAACTTCAATTAAGTTAGTCCGATCACACCCATCCATATATATATATTATATCCTTCTTTTATAGAATATAGATTTTTTTATAAGAAAAAACGGTAAGCGGATTTTCACCATAATGTGGTATATATTTTGCTATTTCATAGGTTCAAAGGGAAATATAAATTCAAAAACACAAATTAAACGAAATGTTAATTAAATTAAAAAATCTGCGAAAATCTTGTCAGTGAATTTTTTCACTAATAAAAAGATTCTATACTAATTTTTATTAGATTAGTTGTATAGGGAAATAAGATATATAATATTGATTACAAAGAATATGAATGTATTCCTCGACATTTCGACCAGAGAGGCGCAATCCGGGTTTTTATATTTTATAAAGACACACACACACGTGAATAAACAAATTCAAAATTTTTTATTTAATATTAGGTTGATGCATAATTATGGAACGTTTAGTATTGGCGCGTTTTTCTTTAGCCAAAAATGGCGTTTTATTTTTATAAAAACAATCTTCTCTATTTATAGTTAATAAAAATGCGTGTCGAAAACCATATTCATATTCGTCATATTATGCTCTACCACTACGAGAAAGGATGGAAGACAGCACAGTCATTTCGCGATCTCAACTTTTTGGCGAAGGAACAATTACCGATTTTTAAAAATTTGGATATTTTGATTCAGGCACGAGTTTCCAAAATTAGTTAAAGCTGTCGACAGAAATTCTGTAAGATGGTGATTAGTCAACTGTGAACGATGTTTCGATTTCACGAACTTCATTGTGGAGTGACAAAAATTCACAGCAATATGTTGTGCCAAAAACGAAAATAGATAACAAGCAGCTTAAAAATTTTGATATTTTGATTCAGGCACGAGTTTCGAAAATTCTTTGTGCAGCATTCGCAATGCCTGATCCTCTTTCATCTCTAATAACTCCAATTTCCAGGCCGCTTTTTCACCAAGTACTATTTCAGAAATTAGAAATCGATCAATATTATCAGAAATAAATGGATTTACAAAAAATGCAAATGTAGATTTCAAAGTATTATCTTCAAACCTATATTTGAAATTTTCTTGTAATTCTTTCAATTTTTCTTTTTACTATCATCTAACTTTTCTTCTTTGATATTAATTAGTAATACATTACAAATACGCGATGGTAAAGTAATAAAACCAAAAATGGGGCACATTTCAACGAAGAGAGCATGCGGCTCCGAGAGTCGCATTTGCCCACGGTTATTTTAGAATTTAGACCATCTTCTGGGAATATAGTTTAAAATAGAGATATACTTGAACGATCTTACCAAAAAATTATTTAAAAATTTCGACATAAAATTTTCTTAAGAATAGAATATTTCCATAACTACAAAATGAAAACTTCTGTTTCTGATTCTGTGTAGCTATAGAAATAGAACTATATAAATACAAAGGTCTCGAGTATATATTGTATTGACCATATACATGAGTGAAAAAAAAATGTAGAATGAAGAATATACATAATAAAACGAATTAGCAATATGTAAAATTTTTACAACTATTATAAAGATTTGTATTTTTGCTAGTTAGAGGGGGGGGGGGGGTTCAAATAGCTCATTCATTTTCCCCATCAGAAAAAATTCTCCGACCGCCTGGCATGAGTTACGGTTCGATCACGTTCTCCTCTCTATTTGTCGTGGGTATACATAAAGTATGTATTGGTGTGTGTATGTGTGTGTGCGGCTCCATGGAGAAGTTTGTCTTCGATGCTCGAAGAGGTTCTCGTCGGCAACATTCCAGCCAACAGCTAGAGTGACTGACCATGCAGCCACCAAGGTTTATTCTTCCAACTGTTGCTTGCTCATATTTACGTGAATACAGATTTGCTATAGACATTCTGCAAACATTGATCTTGCAAAAGTGAATCTGGCTCAATTAAGAAATAAAAGAGCCAAGTATAAGGGAAATAGGTAGAGGATAAACCCTTGTTTATATTTGTTTTATTTTCAATTCATTGCAGAATCTTATATTTATTTTTAAAAAATAAATTTAATAATACTGGCATCAAGGAATGTTTAAGGTGTATTATGGGGCTCCGAGGTTAGCGGTTTATAGTACATTAAGGCAAAAATAGATACATATATCTAGATTAAGGAGACATAAGGCTCAACTGTTACTTGAGAAACTGGGCATCTCCCAACTATATTGTAAAAAAGAAGACATTGATTGGGAGTATTATCTTATCTATTTAAGAAAATTAATTCTGTTTAAGGACGTTCCCTAATAAATTGATTTTCTTGAAATCCTTGGAAACTTTGAATAACTTACACATATTTATAAGTGTCCTTTATACGTTGAAATTTTTTTCAACAGTCCTTGTGGCACTGATAAAATTTGTAGATATTGACCATTGAAAATTTGCATATTGCTGAAGCGAACACCCTCATCCCCGATTGATGTTAAAGCGACTGTTTCATTAAATAACGATAGTAATTTTCTTGAAATTATTTTTAAAAACTGAGAATCTTTAACTGAAGATATAACAAATATTTTTCTGTTAAAATAATTCTATCAAGCGGTATTCGTTTTGTATGAAAAATGTTAAAAGTTAGCTACTTTTGATGGGTTTCGTTTTTTTTCTCATGGCATGGCAAGTGGGAGATGGCGACTTGGCAACGTCGCACTAAAATGCCTCAATTTTCCCACATCTAAAAGACTTCTGCAACTGGTGCATTTGAGATTTTTTAGCTAATTCTCTCAACCTAAGTATGCTGTTCTCATCGGGAATTTCGCATTGAGCTGTTTCATGAATTCTTTGTCCTTTAGCGTCGGTAAGAATGCAATGTTGCCAGATCCAAGAAATGACGCAGTGAAAGTATTTTTGCCTTTCTGCGCATGTGAGAGTAGGGGAAAGAGCGAACTGCATCTGAGCTCTATAGCTCAATATTAGGGAACGTCCTTAATGGATTTTGATGAGGCAGTCCAAGGTTCAAAAAAGAGAAAATTATATCCATCTTTCCATTCAAAACCGAGGTTTCGGAGGCTTCTTCCCTCCCTCCTCAGGATTCTGAAAGATCAGTGAAGAGAATACAACGTGACACTCCCCCCTGTCTCCTCTCTTCAGTGGCAGTAACAATATTCCACAATATTTCATTATTCATCAGCAGAATTTAGCGAAAGTGATAATGAATAATCTATTGTAGAATATTGTTACTGTCACCGAGAGAGGAGACAGAGGAGTGTCACGTTGTATTCTTCACTGAACTTTTCAGAATCCTGAAGATGGAGGAAGAACCTCAGCGAAACGTCGGTTTTGAATAAAGATAAATATAATTTTCCCTCTTTTTTTGAACCTTGGGCTCCTATCAAAATCCATTCAATTCATTTACCAGTCCGTCTCCAAAAAATTAATTCTATAAGGATAGGATAATTGTAAGAGGATATGCTTCTTTTTTTTCATTTGCGCTGTTGCACTTCTGGTGGAGATAGAGGGTTCAACTCTCATGTAACCTGGGCGAATTAATTACATTGCCCTCGCTTTTCTACAAAAAATTCAGCCAATGAATGTCGTGAAATAAAATATGGCGTCACTCTCTATACAATTAGCATTATTCTAAGAGAGCGATTGAGACATTTTTATTGAGTAAAAATTGCTTATTATATATAATATTAGCCAAAAGAACTATTATTTTAGTCGAACTGAAAAATGCAAGTTTTTGAAGAAATAAATATAATTTAAAGATTGTGTTTTCAAACAATAAAAACAAAAAGTAATTTTTCACTAATTGGTTGACAATAGTAAAACCATTATAATATAAAATAATTTTTAAATATTAGTATAATAGGTAGTTAACTTAATGAAAGAAATTTATATGATTGTTTTTATTATTAAATCATCGAAACAAAGACGAAGATGTTTTGTTTTTGGAGAGATTTGGCATAGAGCCTAATGGATGGATGGATTTCATTAAAAGTGAATAGAAAACTTTAAATGCTCTATTATTCCGTTTTGTTATTTTATTTATTTATTTTTTTGAAAATTTGGAACCAATAGCAAGAGAGAGGGAGAATTGCTATTTGAAAAAAATCGTTTCCCAATAGACTAGGGGGATTTTATTACCGAATTTCTAAAGCCTATTTCATCTTAGGAGTAAAGAAGGAACCTTCTTCTCACTTTATCAGTTGAGATTTCAATTTACACTTCAATTTTTGCCAAGTTAGGTATTCATTGGCAGCCTCTATCCACGAGTGCGTGTCACTCGCCGAGGGCTCTATCCATATCCATTGGGGAACAGAAAGCCAGAGGAAGGAACTGTTGACGACAAAGCAAAGGAGCAGGAGGTGTTCGCGAAGAAGAGTTATATAAGAGACTGGGACCAGAAGGAGGTAGAGGCAGGGAGAGGAAGTTCGCTGGCCAGAGATCCGGTCCTCGAGAAAGGTTAGTGTCTTCTAGTCAAGGTTAGCCAAGGAAAAAAGAATTCAGCTTAGCGAATTCAGCCGGCGAATCAACGAGGGAGAGAAATTTCTATGCTAAAATATTGCGAGATGTAGGAAAAATAATTTAATTATACTTGAATTATTTAGGAGTTTCGTTTATCAATTAATTAATTCTAAACAACGAGAAAATGTTATCAAACTTTGACAAAATATAAATATAGAGACTCTCCTAAAAACCATAAGATATTATGGTAGTTGTTCCGCAAAATGCGTTTTCTTAGGATTTTTTTTGAAATTTAGACAGTTTATTATTTAAATACTTCTGCATCGATTGGTGGACAATTTATAAATAATACTGTTCCGTGATATTAAATTTCAAAAATGGTGTTTTTCAGGCTCTTTAACACATTGCACTATAAGTGATATCGGAAAATTTACATACATATTTAATTATAATTAAGAAACGCTTCTTACCATTTTTATAAAAAACTAAACCAACATTAAACAATAACCAATACATTAAAAAACAGAAGACTCTCTCATTTTATTTTTAACCTAAAATAAAAACAATTCTGTTACCATCGACAGTGAAATCTTTTATTCAACTAACCAATACATATTTTAAGACACTTTTGATTCATAGTTACAACACAGTTTCTGAGATAATAAGGAATAAATAAAGAAAAATGTATAAAAAAAATTTACACTAAAAACAATTTGGCAACAGCGGATTTATTTAACCAGCGAAAGATGTATAAAGCGCGCATGCGCTAGATTTTTTCAAAATTATAATTTTCATAAGGTGTAACCTAGGCGTTGATTACATTTGTTAAAAAATAACAAAACGATTTTTATAGAAATTTAAAATGTATTTTATCTGTCATTTTAATATAAAAATATTCAAACTCTTACAGTGGTGCCAAATTTGTCAAACGAGCACGGGATTGGCTAGAATTGGTACATAAACAGCAAAAAGTTTTGGGCTTATGAACTATGAATCCTTATTGTGTTCTATATACTCTAGCATTAACTTTTTGCTAGTATTGTCGCGAAACAACTACTTTAAAGGGTTTTTTGTCTATAATAAATTATTTATTTTCAAGATTGAGTGGGATGACTGGAACTCATTTATCAATTAAGAAAGAATAGAGATACAATTTTACATTATATGAAGAGGAAAGAATGGGTAAAAGGTGAGAGTGCAGGTCTTAATATGTAATTAAGAAAAATAAATAAGCTCGCGAATTTCAGGGAAGAATTTTGAATTTAATTGAACTCGTTTAAGACAAACTCACCCAATCCTTTAAGTGATTATCAAATGTACTCAACTAATTCTTGGATCTGGAGGTATATTATATGAAATAGTTCAACTAAGAAAATATGAAAAATGCTTATTACGAGAGGCATGAAAAAAGAACTAAATGAATCACAGTGTCCTAAAAACCTAAGAACTTGTAAACTTGTCGTAATTATTATAAGAGAAAGAATTTAATTTTTAGGACAAATTATAAGATTTTAGTAGAAATATTTTTAAATTGCGATATCAGAGGGCATTCATCCTCTCAGGAGTCGAACCTGAGAACTAGCATGCTTTCCGGGCAGTTAGCTCACAGTGTGATATCGCAATTTAAAAATATTTCTACTTTCTTTCTTAGAATTTATCCTAAAAATTAAATTCTTTCTCTTTTAATATACGTTGGTTTTTAAGCCGAGCTGATTTTTTGAAAAACATTCCAACTATTCTCAAAAAAAAAAGATGCTCAAATCTTTAGTTGTAATTATTATAGCTGGAAACATTAATAAACATATAGCTCCAATAATAGAAACATAGTGATATGTATCTGAGAGAAAATTAAAATAGTTTTGATGTTTTTGCGAAATGTATTACAAGTAAACCTGAGTTAGTGGAAAGCCTCTGTACTTGAGAAGCCGGACTCAGTACTAGCAGAAACCCTCTATAGTTGGAAGTTTCACCAAGATCTTAATACAAATTCTTTTTAGTTCTTACCTCTATAAATAAGAATTTTCATATAAATACAAAAATAGTATACCTACTGTTTTTTCCATTTATACTGGAAGCAAAAATATCATTTCAATTTTATTTTTAAAGCATGTATAGATACAATCAACAGAATGTAATTAGATGTAAATGTACATACATTAAAATTACAATTAATTTTTTTTTATCTTTATCAAAAAACTTTATACTCGGGGTTCAAACTGATTAAATTATTAACTAAATCCCACTTTTAAAATAAGGTAGGTATATATTTCACGTATCATACACGTTACTCATAAATAATACTGATAGTGGTAGCAAGTTTATCAAAAAAAAGGAGTAAAGAATTTGATAAAATAGTAGATAGTAATAATTTTATAAGGTAGCAAGAAGATGAGGGCGGGCGGAGGAAGTGACAATAATTAGTCCACCTGGCTATTCCAAATTCTAGGGACTCTCAAGGCCAATTGGCACTCAACAAGTGAACTCATTCGGAACCTGAGTAATCGTTATATTAGGAACAACCGGATTTCGAAACGTGTTTCGACAATCGAAGCCACCCTTTGTTCTATATGAAACAAAATGTAATTTCTATATGAATATTTAAAAACCATGTATAGGCTTTTATTCTAAGAGGTCACTATCGATTATCAATATGAATTACTCATGTTCAAATATGATTTGATAGTAGTTGGTTCTAGGTCTTTTTATTGGAAAACATAATAAATTTTAAATAAGAAAAAGCCACGTGCAACCAAAATTATTTCACTAAATATAATTATAAAACCACTTTTTTCTAATTTTTGAATCAAAGTGATCAAATTCCATATATAGTCGAAAATCCAATTGGAAGCAAAAGGACTTGAGAGTAATATCTTGTTTAAAATAGTATTATACAAAAAATAAGAGTTTTAAATACTTCTTTGGAAGATTTCGAATTAGGCAGGTACGTGTATGACTCTATTTTGGAAATAACTCTAAGCACAAATATGAAAATGAGTGAAAGAGAGAGTTTTAACGGTAAGAAAAAAGCACCGAATTAAAAAATATAGGTTCAATCAAAGATAATGTGAATTAAATAAAAATTCGGGTGTGTGCTTAAGACCACACGGCAGAAGCGATAACTTATGGCATTTATAATTCTAATATTCTAAAATTATTAAAATTTATATTTTTATAAAAAATACATTTTTTAAGTAAACTTTTAATTATTTTTTGGGATTATTAAATATATATTTATGTTTTGTTATTTTTAAATATTATATTATTATATTTTAATGTTTAGTCTGCAGCTAAATCGAAAAATAGAAATACTTTGTCAAAAATCCCGAATAAAAAAAAACTAATATTTAACAATCCCAAAAAAATAATTAAAAGTTTACTTAAAAAATTTATTTTTTTATAAAAATATAAATTTTAATAATTTTATTATTTTTTGAAAAGGAATAATTAATATATTTTCCGACGATGATTGAACTGGTACTAGAACACAGCCCAGCCGTGAGACGTGACGGCTCCGATCAATCCGATTTACTGCCAAGTAAAATAAAAAGTGTGCGGCGCCAAAAGAAGTTATCACTTCAAAAATAGTTGAAAGATGGTTGATGCAAATAGGTAAACAAATGAGACATTAAAGATAATATAATAAAACACGAAAAGTCTGCTAGTCTAGTTAGGAAAGACCTGAAGAACAAAAATTAAGTTTTATTATATTGGTAAAAAGTCAAAATGTTATTTTTTTTTAAGTATATTGTGTCAAGTTAAGCTAGGTTAGTAAAATATTTAGACAGATATCAATTAAGATCGTTTTATGGTGAGATGAAATAAATTGAATTAGAAATAAATGACGGTGGCGGAAAAAATTATGATTAAAAAAAATCAGATCCAACTTTTTGATGTCGTAGAAGAATTATTCAACGTCAAGCTAGCTATAAGCTACTCTCCCCAAGTTATATATTTAATTAAAGACCACTTTAAAAAGTTTTTCATTTTAATTTAGGTATTAAAAAGATTGTATAATATATCACGTTTATGAATCTTGCACAACTTTTTTCCAGAAAGATACAGTAAGGGGTATAAATATTTTTTCTTTATAATATATCAATTAAAGAAAAGTGGAAGAAATTAGAAATATAATATTTAAATTTAATCATAATAAATATATAAATTATAGGTATACAATTAGTTTATGACAATTTTTTTCAATGAATGATGTGAGAGGTCCTTGAAGTGATTCCAATCCGTTATCTCATATGTCTTCTGAAGGAGAGGTCGGCAAACGGTGGTCCGTGGAGTAATTTTAATGGTCCGTAAAGAAATTTAAATTCACTGAGCTTATTTAATAAAAATTTTAAGTAAACAATAAATTTTTTAAGCTGTATTATTACCTATATATGTAAAATAGATTTGTTACAAATTACTACTGTGATTTTCAAAACGTTTATCTCCAAACCTACTACTCGGTCAGTGGCATAAAAAAAAGTAACAAACCGTCATATGAATGCAATTAAAATTATTAATATATATAAATAAATATATGGTTGTCGACCGCTGCTCTAGAGACTAGATCTCCCTTCCCGCATCGGTCTTTCCAGCTATATACTCGTATACACTTACTTAACCTCAAGTTTCAAGATGCATCCACGGTAACTTTAACTCATAGCTAATCTCTGAAATTCCTTTTTATTCCCGATCTTCTTTATATAGGGTCTACCCATTAGTACAAGGGCTGCACTTCTGGCATAAATTCCATAAAAATCCGAAGAAATCAAAGTGTAGCTGATAGGTTGATTATTTATTTACAAGATTTAATATAGGAATATCTACTGATGTAACTTGGTATATAAAATATAGTTGTGTGAAAGTAAAACGTATTTTTATTAATTAATAATTATGTATTAAAAGCTATGATTGTTTTTGAGAGCAAAATCGTTATGTGATTCCTCTTTAGGAAGAAGCAAAATGGCAATCTATTTAGGGTAGATCAACGTTGCGATTAAATTTAATTAATTTTATGATTTATCATTTATTCATTTTTTTTAGTAATTTTAGTGGCGCTAATAGCTCAGTTGCTGATGCCAGGCTTAAATAGTGTAGCTTTCCCAACATGAATGAATTGTACTAAAATATGTTCAATGACAAAAGTGTTATGTCAAGTTTGACTCCTGCTTCCTAGAATTAAAGAGAAGATGATAGAGACCTTAAGAAATATTCAAGGGTTAAAGTAAAGTTATTAACGTATCTCATATTTTGAATGTTTAAAAGTTGGAAAAGAGGTAAGCCGGAAGAAGTATTCCAGTCTCTTTATTATCGGAATAATGTAATATAAATGAAGAGCTAATTGGATCTATTTGTTTCTAAATTGACCTCGATGAGCAGTTAAGTGTTGCATTTAATGTATTTAGCGCAAACAAAACTTTATGAGGGATTATTGATTTTGTTTCGTTAGGGCTCGTTTCAATATGATTCCAAGTAAAGCAACCATTTGTGAAGGTTTTAACTTGTTTTAGAGGACGTGATTATGGAACACCACTTATTACAGGAGACCAGAACCCAGATGTGCGGTTTACATCCCAATGGGATTCAATTTCGGGACTAAAATGTACTAGAGTTCATTAAAATAATTGAAAGAAATAAACGTACAGATAGAATATTGGCAAAATATTTATTTTTAGGAGAACTCCTAATTAAATTATTTATTTCTAAATTTAATCATGATCTTTATAAGTATGGTTGTCATAGGTTATGTTGCTATAGGTTGTTTTTATAATTAGTTGTGATTTGAATTTGGAAATACATATATATATATATATGTAATGTTATTATTATTTGCTTCTTTATTATTTTTGTATTTATATTTTATATTAATTTATTTATTTATAATATTTTATAAATATGATTTCTCAATTTATTTATTATTTGTATTTATTTAAGCAATTAATAGTATGACCTCAAAGTCAAACATAAGTAGGTAATAATAATAAAAACTATTATAGATCATTATTATTTTTAAAATTTGATTTTAAAAAATAGATAATAGGATAATTGCTTTATTAGTTGAAATATAGAAAATTATAGTAACATTGATAAATTTAAGCGTAGAATATGATTTTAATGAATTTCAAAACGAATCCGCTTTAGTTTTAATAATTATTTTAAATTTTGAGCAAATCGCATATCGCAGTTTTGTTAGAAAGAGAATGTTGTATTTTATATTAATAGGATTTACGGAGACTTTGAACTAAGTTGGTGTACCAGATGACACGAGAGTACGTGAAAAGCTAGGACTCACGTATTAGGAACGACATCGTCGAGGAGGTCAGTGGCCCTAGATCGTGGCTGGGTGGCTCAGCCTTTGTTCTCGAGGCAACTCCATGGAAACTAATAGGCACATTCCAACTAATACTAGACATTTGCAGATCGTATAATGGCTTTGCAAAGTCGAGGAGAACTAATTTAATAATAGTTTGAACGAATTTCATTCTTAACTATCACTGGTTGCTCAGAGATCTTAATTTTGCCGAAAATTCAAACAGCGAAAAATAGAAGGGGTAAATTTATTAATAACACAAAAATAAATGACTTTTGAGAGAAGATTAATATAATGATTTTTTTTTTTTTTTTTGTGAGGAAACTTATTTTTAATATTTGGGGCAGTTTTTCCTTATAATGAGAATGATCATCTACCTGCTAGTTCTAAGCCACTAGTGAGAATAGAGGGTCGCAAATCCCAGTATCCTCAACTCAATCCCATGGCTGGAATAAGGACTAAGGGAACTATGCTGGTGTTTTAGAAGATCACTGATCTGATTAGCCGTGCTAAATGTTGCTGAGCTTGGAGGAATATGTTGAAATAATTATGAAGTTATGAAGATTTCATTTATTATTATGGAATATTGGGATTTGAAAACATGGCTTTATTGAAAACTAAATTCAAAATGTGAAAAAATACATGTTGATTGGAAGAGAGAAAAAGTAATTTACAAAATTTGTCGACCACTCTTCTAATGGTGATTAAAATTTTGGGATTTTCTTAACATCCATATCAACATTTAAAAGAACAGATTTAATCAATATTCAAAATAACAAGCTAACTATTACTATGCCAATTTGTTCAAAAATTGTGGTGAAATTAAATCAAATATATCAGGCACTCTTTCATAGTAGTCAAATGAAATACGCACCTTGAAATTGATTTTTTTATCTTAATTTTATTTTTTAAGAAATCTCAACTATGGTGATTTTTGGTTTAGGGAGGGGGTCATCAATAGTTTTTCCGCTTTTAATTTAATGAATGAAAGGTATTATTACAACAGAGGTACAGCACAGTTTTGATTCTCATAGAAGAGAGATAATGTATCTTGGTATACTATATAAAACGATCTTATGGTCATGTACGAACGCAGTCAAGGGCCGAACATTAGCGGAAAAATGTACGAATACACTTTGACATGATCTTATGGTCAAAATGTTTAATTCTTTTTTTTTTTTTAATTAGTCGTGAAATAAAGGAAGGTGGTGTAAATTAGTCATGTCGCAAAATAAATATTTCAATCGTTCATATCTCGTCTTCGGTAAGTCGCAGAGCCTTGAAATTTGAGACTTAAGCTCTCTAGAGGTTACAAGAAGTACCACAAGATTTTGGCTAAAATAGAAAAAAGGGAAGTTGGTGTTTACGAACGTAAAAATGTACCCCCTGCGTTTTTCAACCATAAGTCTCAGAGCTACGAAATTCGAAACTTGAGCTCGATATAGGGCTAGAAGCTTTTGCTTGAAATCGGAACACTGTAAGTGAACATTTACATGAAAGATTTTTCGATTTTTTTTTGTTTTTTTTTACTTTCTCAAAAACACTAACGACTTTTATAAAAATATCAAGTGTCATGAGTTATTAGTTGTGTGTAGATTTTAATCGAATTGAAATAAAGGAAGGCGGTGTAAATTAGGAGTTTCGTAAAATAAACATTTTAATCATTCATATATCGTCTTCGCTAAGTCGCAGAGCCTTGAAATTTGAAACTTAGGCTATTTAGAGGAAAAAAGTTACCGAACATCACTCGGTGCTCCAGGCACTTTTAGTTATATAAAATAAATCAAAGAGTTGATTTTCATTTGATGGTGACCTTTAATTATGTTGTTAAGAATATTTGATGTTTTCCTAAGTTTTTTCTTTTTTTTGATCAGTAACGTGTCTATACTGCACAGAAAATTAAATTTCATTGTTTGGTTGTTTATTTATACCAGCGTTTCTCAACCTTTTTTGGTTGACGGCACACTAAAAATATCTGGAATCATTTGCGGCACACAAACTAAATTTAAAAATATTGTTTGGTGAATCTTATCCATAATTTAATTAATTTATAAGATCTTAAGAAATTTGAAAAATAAATTAATTTCCGAGTTTTATATTGAATAAGACGGACATTTCGTCACTATATTTGCGACTTCTTCAGCGACTTAATCTTCAACACAATTGTGTTTTCTCTGGTTCTTTGTTTTAACTTTAATGTGTTTAGGAATAAAATATATTAAAAAGATAGAATGTTTCGTATAATAATATCAGACAATTGAGTTGAAGAATAAGTCGCTGAAGAAATATTTTTAATAAATAAATAAAAATAAAGTTAGGAAACGTCCGCCGTTTTTCAATATAAAACTCAGAATTCAATTTATTTATCCAATTTCCCAAAATTTTATAAATTAATTAAAAAAAAAAATTTTAGTTACTGTTGAGGTAATTACAATAACTATTTCAAAGTTACAAAACCCATTTAATTTTAATTATTTGTCAAAAACCCTTACGGCACATTTGACAATCTCTCAGGGCACACAGGTTGAGAAACACTGATTTATACCATACTATATCGATTTGTCGATATACAAACATATTTTCGTACCGTAAGAATTTAATTACAGATTATTTATTATTTTTTAGACCAATAATAATTTTTAGAACAATAATAAAAATTGTAAATCTCTATAGGTCCTGAATAAAAAACATGAACAAAAGCAATTGATGTTGATACTTAAAATGCATATTTTATAAATAATGCGATACATCATTAATTTAAGATCTCATAACCAAGACGAGGCTGGTAGACAATAATCCGATGCGAGAATTTCTAGCTTTGCTTCGAAATAATTAAATAAATAATTATGAATCGTGATGTTGATAAACTGTCTTGCTATTATGAAAACATAGAGAACTAAATAATAAATAGAGCAGGTGATTAATCCCCAGTGATGACAAATGGCCTTGCGAGAGGGGTAAAAGCCTCTGAGAAACAGGAGGAAATAGGGGAGGGAAAGGAGGGGGAGCTGATGGAGGATTTGTGGCCTCACGCCAAATAGGCCAGGCTTCAAAAATTAATGTCATCTAGGTTCTTTTATTCTTTTTGACATTTTCATAATGATAATTGATAATCTGAAAAGAAGTTTTGATAAATATAGCTAGAATCACTCCTGGCCGAAGGTGTTCTGCAAAAGAGCGAATGAACTTATGGATCGATGACATCAATGAATCTGAGAGTTTATATACTATCTTTTTAATGGAAATAATATGATAATAATTCTAGATATAAAAAAAATAATATATTTTTAATTAAAAAATGAATGACAGTCATCATGCTTGACTTGGGGTAGTCATTGTTTTTTACATTTAAAATATTTTTTTCTATACATTGGTAGAATTAGCTATAATATTATTTGCATAAATATGATTTAATAGTACATGATAAATATATTTTTGCCTATTTTTTTAACACTTAAAGAGAGCTAATTCATTTGCAGTAATAATAATATTCGAGATGCCGATTCTGATGTTCTTTTTCAATGAGCATTTTTCACCACCGATGGTGCGTGTGTGTTAAACTCGGCAAGAGGGTGGGGAAGGGCCTGAGAGCGGCATGGCGGGGGTTTCGCCGGCGGAGAAGGGATGTGTCACGTGGTCGCGTGCCTGCCGCGCGGCCAACTGTCACCTCACGCCGGCCGGCGCCCCTCCCCTCCAAATGCGGTGCTGAAAAATGAATGGCATGCGAGAAAGGGTAACCATTACGTGACTTAGCTCACCATTACTTGTTGATTGTCAATCTGCAGTCTCTTGTTATTAGAAGAAGGGGCGAGGTTGGTGCTATGATGAAGATGATGATGGGCTTGGGTTTCGGCGACTGGGCTAGCCCCACTTGTCAAACCAGAATGGCTGCGATGGTTTAAATAATAATATTGTAGGGAAGCGCTGCTGGCAGGTGCCGGGGGTGGACAAGGTGTCAATGGATATGACAAGAAAGACGGATTGGCAGGCGCTTGTTGTTGTGGGGGTTGCGAGCTGCCAGTTGGATACGAATGGGTGTGCTGTTGAGGAGGATAAACGTACACACAACAACACTGGGTGCAACAAGAAGGGGACAGGGCAAAATTATAATACGGAAAAGAATAACTGTTAAGATTCAGCTTGAAATCTTTATTCTTTGGGTTTCTCCTCAAGATTGTCAATACGCTAGTTAGTATAATTAGTTTAAAAAATATATTTTTATATTACAATATATAAAAAAGTGTATATTAATCTATTTTATAGGCAGGTTTTTGAATTGACTTGTGATATGTTATAGGAAAAATATATACATTAAGTTACAGTTAAGAGAAAGTTCTAAGGAAAGGAAAGAATAGAAAAAAGGAGATAGAAGGAAGAAGAATAGAAAGGAAAGAAAAGGAGAGTGAAAAATTAATCGCGATTGTGAAACGTATAAAAAAACGTTTCTAATAATATACACACAGAGAAATATTCAAAACACATCTAGATTGTCCTACGTCTCATTTACAACTGACATAGGCAACAGACGGAGGTAATCACGGGGAGACTTGTGGGGGAGGCGCTCGGCCAATCATCGCGGGCTCGGGATTCAAATGCGCCAATGGCCAGGTCTAGTTTTGCCGAGGCAGCGAGCTCACCCGATCGGCTCCGAGGGAACCCGAATCGATACGGAAAACTCGAGGCCAACATGGCGTTAACAGTGTGTTGTGGGTGGCGGGTGGGAAAAACGGAGAGGGGCTCACACGGGGACACAACACCAACCAAATTAATATATAGATTATAATAAGTTTTGCTTTTATTTATTAGTCCTTTTGTGTCCAAACAAAATTTATTGTACTCCGGCCTATAGATCTCCGTTTTTCTCAGGAAATATTTTTTCCTTATTTCTTTTTTTCTTATCCTGAACAACAGGTTGTTATATATGTGGTCTATCTATATAGGGTTAAGCTGAAAAAGTATTTGGTATATGAATTTAGGAGAGGTGGGGGGATTTTACTTAAGGGGAGTAACAGGTCGTAAGTCGGTGTGTATTCAACACGTGAATCGCCGGTCTATTTGAAAAATCTAGGTTTTGCCTCATGGCTAAGGTAAACCACCTGATGCCGATCGACCAGCTAAGGAAACCTCACGAGTGGAAAATGATCTAATCCTAACCATAATCATGTTAGCTAAATATTATCCAAAGGTTCAGGAAATAATAAACTAACTTTGGTTCATGGTCAAAGACAGACTAAATATTGCAATCTTTTTCCCAGATTAGACCTAGATCATTGTAAAATTACAAAAATGATCAAAGTTTCATTATAAATGTGGGAGTTTCTATTTTTAAGTTATTTCAATATTCAACTTGAATATTTGCCAAGCGGCTTCAAGTGTTTTTGAATGTATCGATCTCTGTGTATTGGGTATAGTGTTTGAAAGTCAATCTAGTGCCAACCGAGCATCGATAGTGAAGGAATTCTAATTACGTTTAACGATTATTGAAATCGGCTTCGTATTAAATTTTTAATTTGACCCTGTGGTTAAGCCTTAAAAAATTGTAAAAATCATAATACGATTGATTTATCTTGAATAGCCTGCATAGAGCTTAAGGACACATAAAAAGTGTTGGCATAATTTGAAAAGACGTGAGTGAATAATTCATTAATGCTAGAGTGGCATGCAGAATCTTTGGAGAGAAACGGAGGACAGCGGGACGTCGTCGTCGACCCGGGCGAACCCGTGTCCCGTGCGCTCGCCAGGCTCCCCCAGTCCCGGGCACCCTGGATTCGGGATTCGCCACGGGTTCCAGCCGGGCATGCGTGGTTCGCCAACACAGCGACACACATTCCCTTCCACCTGTCTTGGAGCCGGGCTCTTTTCCTCTTCCCGTGTCCGGCAGCACCTGCACACCCTCCCGCCCCAAGATCGGCGAGCTCTAGGCAGGTGCGCGGCACAAGTCACACGAGAAAAAATAAATAAATAAATAAATGAATCTGGAGTGATTGGGCTCGGGGCAGATGGATCGTGGAGGGAGCCAGGAGTTTGGCTTAAAATCTATAATGCGACTAGGGCTCAAGGGCTGGGAGGAGGCGTTGTGGCAAGGGGGCGGCTCACCTGGGCGCCCGCGAGCAATCCTGGTGCAGGTGAAGCCGGGAGCAGGGCTGTTTGGCCGGGGGCCGCCCGGCAAGCGAGGCCCGCCCGCTGGGTCATTCCGACGACCCGGCACCGTCACCAAGCCTCCCTTCTACTTCCACTCGCATTCTTTCTTTCATTTGCCAATTAAGAGCTAATGCCCAGAGAAACAACCCTTCACCTCTTACCAGGCAATCGACCACTTCAATCCGGAAAAATATTTTTATGAGTCAACCTAGGGAGACGAGTCATTTTCACATTTTTCCCCATTCTTTCGGAAATCAATTTATCCAATGGTCACTCTGTGAATCATTAAAAAGAAAAAAATGAAAAATGAAGATGATTTTACATTATCTTAACAAATGCATTTAGAAAATAATGAAAAATGGAATTGGAATAGAATTAACCCCTTAGGATACTATCAACTTATGATTGAATTTATAAGGAGAAATTTCATAAATCATGCAAAATTCACTATTTCTTATAGGTAATTTTTCAATAATAAAAAAAAAAAAAAAAAAATGATAAATGAAAAAACTATAAGTACAGGGTGATCCATAATGAATATAAAAAACTTGTTTAGGGAAGGGGGGGCCCGGAGACTTTTTAAAAACAATTTCTATTCCAATTCTTTAAGGTCGATTAAAATTTTATTTAGAAATATGTACAATAACTATTTAATAATTAAAACAACATAATTAATATGAATTGATTTTTAAAAACAGAACCTTTGGGCCCACTAAAGGGGTTCGTTTACAATGTTGACGAAACATTCGCGAACAGTTGGCGCAAACAATAATAAATACACATAAGTGTGCTGGTTTTAAGCTTGGATAAATTCTCAAGAAGCACACTGTGAGCGTTAATTTTGTTATCAAAATGACAATTAATAATAATATGTTGTTTTCATTGTTAAATAGAAATTCAATGTCTATGTCTATACATATCACTAAATAAAATTTGAATCCGATCTGCAAGGGCTTTAATTAAGGCCTATGTTATAATATTTTTTGGTTAAAATAATTTCCAAAAATATTTCCCTGTTTTTATACCCAGTGTAAAAGTTCAAATTGCCGATAGTAGAATAAAAATTTCTATAAAAATCCCGAGAGATTATGATTTAATAAATCCGAGCTGGCTTGGGTCACATGCCAGAAGGGCTGTGTTTCTTCAGGGCTCTTCTGATATGTATTAAGAATTATTCATGTTAGCTCGAATTTAGTAGATGACAATAAGAAATTAAAGACCAAAAAAATAAATAAAATGAGAAAGTACAAAATAAAGCCATTTTCAATTAATTATGAAGTTTAAGTGGGATGAATAAATACAAAGATAAATGATAAAAAGAGTTCGTCCTCAAGCATCACTACTTTCCTTTAATAATGATAAAGTTATCGTATAACCTTTGTAATTATCTTGCCACCGTAAACGTTTTAATATATGCAGTTGATAATTAAATTTAGCCAACAATTATTTCCAGCAATTAAACATTATAATTTAACAATATTGTAGGAAAATGATTATTTTAGAGCAAATGAAATGACCGCAACTTCCCAAGCGGATATAGAAACGAGTTATTATAATAGTTTGGTGTATTATTAAATCAGTATAAAAATTAAATTGAATTCTGATCTCCGGGATTTAATTTAAAAATAGACTCTTTTTAAATTTTTAATTTAATAATAAAAAAAACGAAGTATAAGACCAGGAGTGGACCAACACGCATAAGTCAAGTATCGTCTATTTCAATATGTTTTCTAAATAGTATTGAAAAAGAAAAAATCAAGATGTAAGTACTATTAGTAGCAAGTTATTCTGTCGCATTGTTATGAAGCCATTTTCGAACGGGGAATCAGTAAAAAATTGTGTTCAAGAAACTGTAAAGGAAATTTTGCCCGATAAAATTAACTTATTTTCAAGTATAAGTCTGTCGCGACAAACAATAACTTGTCGCATTAATGATATTTCAGAAGAAATGGTTGGGGATTTGCGAAACAATTTTTAAAGATTTTAAAGTGTGCAGTTCCGATCGTAATAAATGAATTCCGCCTGGAGGGTATTCCTCTTCTGTGCTTCAGAATAGATTGCTTATAAGCACTAGGCGCCAAATGTAAGATGGTTAAAAGTACATGTAAATTATAAAAAAATTACTTAACTGAGTATACTGGATTGTATTGTCAGCAGTACCAAAAGTCTGTGCAAAATTTCGGCTCAATCGGTTGGGCGGAACTGATTTAAAATTCAGTTGCAAAATTCCGCTCACGTATGTGTATCTAACAATTGAAGTTAAATAAAAGTTTGTAGAATATAGTATATACCCCACGAGTCCAAAAATAGAATATTATAGTAAGTACATTATCAGCAGAAAAATTTCCCAATATCAGACGTTTTGCTCAAAAAAGTATTAGTGTCTTTGTAGATACATTTGTGAATACATACATACATACATTTGTGAATCTTTTTTTCCTAAAATAACCGATTAGATGTAATCTAGAAAATCAGTTAAGATGTGCAACTTCAAATACATTTAGAAAAATTAAGAAACGCATATATTACATTTAAAGAAGTAGCCATATATATTTATTATTTAAATAAAATTGATTTTATTTGATTCCTGACACATATAATATTTTTGGATAATAAAATTATTTTTATTTTATGTTTCTTAATTATTATTATTTAAGTGCGGTACGCGAAATTATTAGGGCTTTAATGAGGCCCATGCAGGGATTTGGGTTGCCCAGACCTGTACTAAACAAACACCCAAAGATATTTTATATTTGAAGCATTTCGGTTTAAACAATCAATAAAATTAAAATTAGAATACTTTATTGAATATGCCTAACTTTTCGCCTTCGATGAACTATTATATCGCTGCTATCACTATCACTATTTACATCTTCATTTATATTATTAATTTCAGCCAAATTGTCACTATATAAGTTAAATTCGAATTCATCTTTCGGAGAATTCATCAATTGCATTGAAATTATTATATTCCATCTCGAGGGTAAATATACAAAAAATGATAATAGTTTTAACGCAATTATTTATAAAAACTAAGAGTATAGAACTTGATGAAGAACCAAAGAATATTTGAATTAAATATATATTTATATTTTTTTTTTTTTTGGCTTTTCGGCCTTTCTATATATTTATATTTAAAATAAAAACATTGTTTCTTTTAATTGTCGCCGCTGCGGCGACAACGGAGTAATAGCTTATCATACAAAGTCGCCTCAGCGGCGACAGCGGAGTTATAAGATTACCTTACATTGTCGCCGCAGCGGCGACAACAGAGTGCTAAGGGTTAATTATTATTAGGGTAGCTCTAGTGTACCGAGTCTTGAAATAGTTTTTACTTTTTTATTATTTAATGTGCGGGTGAGCGATTCTTTCATTAGAATCTGATGGATAAAAATAATTACAAAGAGCGCGAATAGAATAATCTCTTTCTTTAGAGCTAAGGTGTATTGCAAGATGCCTGAAACAGGCCTGGACTTGTAAGTGGATGCCACTTACAAGAATAGACCTGTTTCAGACTATTAGAGATTAATTTCTTAATTTCTTTTATTCTAGAAATGGCCTTTCTGCACTCGGACCAAAACAATACTCGTTATAGAGAGAGAGAATATTCAATGGACTTCATTAAAATTCAGCCAAAAATCTACAAAAGAAATTACTTGTTCCGGCTTTAACTAGAAGCGTATCGAGTCTTGAAAAAAGTTTTATTTTTTCTTCTATTTTTTGAATTTTGAAGATTCAATTTCTTAAATTGAATCAGATATAATTAGTAGATTGTGGTGTTGATGCAAGGTGAAACATCTTTAATAAAGATAAGAGTAAATAAATATTATATTCAACATTCATTTACTATGAGTTAAGGATTCTTGGTCAGTTGTTTCACATTCAAATTAAAAAATTAAAAGATGCAAGAATCCTTAACTCATAGTAAATGAATATCAAATATAATATTTATTTACTCTTATCTTGATGAATCAGATATGTTTTCCAGTAATTACATAAAAATCTTTAAAGAAGTTTATAATTTTATTTCGGGCCGCATTCATTGCAGTGCTGGGCCGCGGGTTGGAAAGCCCTTGTCTAAAGTTAAACACCTAGAATCTTATCATTTCTTTGTTTTGAAAATACAAACATTTTGGTAGTAGGGTGAACTTTCTACGACTTTCTGTTCTTGAGTTATCATGGGTGTGTCAATATAGACATAGATAAAAATTCCACGTTTCGGAAATGTTTAAACACGATAAGCAAACAATTTTTTGGGGTGTATTCAATTCTAGTTTGGCCAGCCAGGCTTCTGAATAAGTGGAATATACGCATACATTAATTTTTAGATATTGGAATTTCCTCCTTAGTTTCCTCTTTCCCGAATCCTACAACTTTCACTCTTTAAAGGCTATAGGGGCACATTCACATTCGTCCCGATCTCAGTGTATAAATTTTTTTTTTTTTTTTTTAGAAATCCAGTGGTCATTAATGATGAGTGTTGCAGCTTCTCGGTCTAATACTTTTACATTAAATATCTTTACCACAAAAACTACACACACTAATCTCAAAATAGTTGATTAATAATTACTCAAGGGAGTAGATGTAATGTATTCTCTCTCTCTTTCTCTCTCCGATGGGAATATCGCATTTACGATAATCCAAATAGATGATTTCAATCGAAATTCTCCAACTTAGATAATACATCACTAGCAAGCTTACTCAAAACCTCCACGAAATATTCCTCAAAAAAGTAAAACAATTTCAAGTCCAAGGAGATAAAAGGTTTTAAAGAATTTTCTCTATCCCATATTAGGACATTGCAGTCAATTCCAATGTGATGACTGATGAGAGAAACATGTTTTTTTTATTCCATCTTTTATATACGTATATTCAAAAGTGAAATTCAAATATATATAAACCATTAGCTTATAAAGAAAGAGTTAATGTGTTCTCTCGTTTGAAAAGTTTTTAAATATATAATCTTAAGATGTGCTCTACTGTTTTAAAAAAAATCTGCGAATCTAATATAATTGAGATTAAAAGAAATTGTATTAGTGTAAATTTAATTTCAATGAGATAGAAAATTTAAATTTTATAAAGTGAGCACAACTTTCTTATATTTAACTTCTCACATGGGCGCCCGCAGAGGTGTGAAAGAGGGTACACATGCTCCCCCTGCATCTTCTTATATTAAAAACTTATTTTTGTTTATAAATAGTGCAAAGTGGCTATATATTGAGTCAAATGTAATTTTGAATCATTAATCTTAAATTAAGTTTGAAAAAATTACACTGATCCTTTATTCAGAGTTTTCAATGCATTTGCTTGGATAATATAAGATTTATTATATATTACGTATATTTGAAGTTTGTTTTTATTCCAAGTTATTAATATTAATTCTATTTAGTATAATAATCAATCAATTTTATTTGACAAAAGAATTCGGAAGCAACAAAAAGCTTGATGGCGTCTACTTTGGGGAAAATGGATAATCGGAGTAATCGATACTAAAAGGAAGAGAAGAAAGGTAAAGAAAAAGGGAGAAAGGCGTATTTCAAAATATAGCAAACTAAAGTGTCTCTTTTTTGCAGTTACACTTGCACAACATGCCCAAAGCCTTTATTCAGGGGTGGTACACGATCAAAACAGCCTTTATTAACGACCCCTGGAGCGCAGGCAGCGCGGGGGCTTTTATAAAGAAATCCATTAATCTAAACACCTGTTATTCCCGCAGAGAAAGAGGATCGCCTTCGTGTTACAACCGTTTACAAACATACGACAGAAATACTTAACGCGAAGAAATAAGGCTAAATGTTCGTTTACAATGGAGAGATCGGCAGAGATTCGCTTCAAGTCCCCTTTATTTTACCATGACAGAATCGAACATCTCGAAATGACAAAATTCCTTATGCGTGAATAGGAGGTAAAAAAGTGTTAAAGGCGGGAAAGGGGTTGTTGGATGAGAGACGGGCCAGACTACGACACCAATTCATTTTCAGTTTTCAAGATTAAGGGAGGTGAAAGAAGAACAGGCCGGGGTAAAATGTATGGCCTTGTAAATGGCTCTCTCTCTCTCTTTTAAGCACGGTGGATGCTTTGAAATTGTGAATAGAATTGAGATTATATAACAAAGAGGACAAGTAATGTCAAAAATGTGAAAGATAGCCAACTTTGGAGATATTTAATTGGTTTAGGGGGGGGGGTTCTAAGAGGTTGTGATAAATATATGTTCAATTCAATTTCTCAAGTGGATGTATCAAAGGTATGACAGATATTATAAAATTAATGTTGTGACAAGGGAAAAAAAGAGTTTTACGAATAATCTTAGTTAAATTAGATTTATACAACGAAAAAAATTAACCTGAAGCATTTTTTTTAAACAAGAGTTTTTTGTTTAAATAAAAACAATTATAACTTTTAAAAATGAGATGAAAAAAGAATGAATAAGTTGATGCAATTTATAAAAAGATGGAGAGGACAAAGAAATTAATAGAATGAATTTGACGAAATAATATTTGGCTTAAATCTTAAAAAAAAATTATAAGGAGGTAAAATTCCAACCCTTAATATATTTAATTATTTTTGGTTGATGATATAATAGCGTTAATTTCATATTATGTAATATTACAAATTCGTTTGTTTATTATTTCACTTTTTTGATTTTTTTTAATGAAATAATACCAGTCTTTTGTTTTTTCTCTTTTATCGTCTTTATATTTGTCATCTAAATTAACGTTGTGTTTATTCATTAACTTTTTTTTTTTTTTAATTTAAAGAAAAAATATTTAAAATTATTTCTTTAATTCGTGTAAGCTTTAATTAATTTTCTTTATCTTAATATATAAATATAATAAATTTAATATCATAAAAGAAAGCAGATGAAAATCTCAGAAAAAAGGTAACAAAAAAGGGGTGATGTAATGTTTGCTATTCTTTAAGAAAACGGAATGGATTGTACAATAGAAAACTTAATAGTTGAAAAAAATAATTAAAAATAGATTTCCATCGGCCATTTTTTGGATTTAATTATTTTTTTATTTATTTATTGCAAAGTATAATGTCTTAATGACTAATGTTAAATGTTATGGAAGTGAAGTGATTGCATGTGGAAATAAAAAAAATCCATGGTGTTGTAAGAACCGTATATAATAAAAAATAATTTCATATCTAAAAAGTTAGTTAAGAGCTTTTCTAGACAGTGAAGAAGGAAAGTAATTTCTAATTGAATATGCAATTTCGAAAAAGGCACATCGCGCATATTTTGAAAAATACACTTTTTCAAATAAATGTAATCTAAAAGCTTCCTTGGATCTACTATGCTTGAAAAAGGCACAACTCTGGTATTAACTTTACTGCCCCCAAAATGTAACTCAAAAATAAATTTTACACTACTTTAGAAAATAATTAGTTTTTTTTTTCATTCCTGAACATTTTCAATTTTCTGAAATGTGCCCTTTTCGAAATTGCATATTGAATTAGATTCCTTCCCCTCCTGAAAAAATCTAATTTTAAAATTCTGCGTGACCTTTTGTCATATATTTATATAATTTTAATTTCCATAATACAACAAATAGATATTTTAGTAGAAAATTCGAGAAAAAATTTGAAGGCGAGATTTTGGATTCCTCGCTGAATCATTTGACTGACTTGATATTTAAAATTTTTATTTTACCTACATTTTTTATTTCTCAGAGAAAATTAAATGAAAAAAGGGTTTTTAAACATTAAACATTTATTTTGATATTTAATTATTTTTAGAAAATGTAAATAGTAAACGTCACGTTTGTTTGAACGGGTACCAAAATCTGCACACCTCTTAATTACGAAATAAATCAACTAAATATTAAATTTGGTTTAGATATTGATATTACTAATGGATTTGTAAAATCATTTGACAAGAAACTTACAAACACAACAAATAAATAGCTTTATTTATTGTGAATATAAAGCTTTTTGTAGGCCAAAATTTATTTAAGAGTAAGTAAATTTAATAAGTTTATTTTACCATTATTTTTTTTTTTCTTATAATTGTTGAAAGAAAAATATACAAAATCAAACATTTTGGGCGATTTGCACTTACCATTATGATTGACTCAGATTGTTTATTTTAAAAGAAAAAAAATCTAGTAGGTATTGTTATATCTACGTCTAAAATATTTCATCTAACTTCTGAACACCGACAGGTACCAAAATCACTTAAAAAACACCGTCATTTTAAAGTGAATGAAATTTAAAAAATTTAGCCTTTAGGTATTGGAATCTCACACCCAATGATAAAAAAAATATTTTTTATTTTCGACCCCACAAAAAATTAGACCCTCTACAAAATAAAAATTCGGTTAATCGGCCAATCAGATGACAGGCACTGAAAGTTCCTCTCATCTGATTGGCCATCCCATTCCCTCCATTTACCATCTACCCTTGGTTAGTGGTAAAAAGCATTTACTTTGCGACATACAACCGGCCCTTAGTCTACGGCAATCAGAAGACGAACGGACATTGAATCGACAAAATATATTGCTTTATAAAATTAATAAATTAAAATGTCGGTTTCGAATTAATGAGGAGGAGTAAGTGAATTTCGTATGGTACACACTCTAGTTAATTTTTTAAAGCTTTCAATATATGGGCAGGCAAGTGTATCATGAGGTTTTGATTCGGCTAATGGTGTGCCATCAATCAGGAGGGAGTTGCTCTCTTCAATTTGGCAACTGCGGATTGTCTGGTCTAACTCAAGTGGAGAGTCGGTGTGTTCCCTGTTCCGTTGTGGTGGGCATGAACTCTTTCCTCGGTATTTACCGGCCCCGACCTTGGCGGGTGCACGTCCAAATGACGAGAGGCCCCTGGGAGAGAACAGGGCCAAAACGCTTTCCCTCAGTACGGATCCTTCTTTGTCCAGCTTGGGAAAAGAAAATTCTTTATTTTTAGGAAAAGTTTACCAGGACCTCCAGGCGATGTCTTCTTGATCATTAGCCACTAACAACTTGCCAAGCGACGATCGGAGAATTGCGAAGCGACACGCGCACCAACAACCCCCCTTCGTTTGCTGCCTACGCTTCGTTTGCTTTTATATGTCAATAACGATTTTAAGCCAAACCTAATTTTCCAGTTTAAATAATGTACTCTAGTTGGGCTAATCAACTTGGTTTAATAATTACGTTATTCGGTTAAACAATTCCTTTAGGAATAGTTGGACGCTTTTACAATGTTCGAAACATAGATTTTAAAACTAAGATTTTAATGGATCAAGTGTGAATGAAGTACGACAAAAAAGGAATTATTTACTAGAAGAACAAAAGGGCATAAATGTAATGTAGATATGAAATTGATGAAAGAGAATAAAATATAGCGAAACAGTTGAGCTGAGTGCTCGCCTTGTCAGAGCTATCAAAATATAGCACAAGTCATCGAGCATCGGCCTAATAGTCGGTAGCTTTGTAAGTGAACGTTCCAAAGGGATATTTTCTTCCCTTTTTAAATAAGCTTGTTTGAAAAGCTCCAAAAATAAATAACATATTATTTGAATAAATGATGCAGAGGATTTCTTCTTATATTTTTTAAAATACCTTTCGAAAGCAAATTAGGTGGAATATGTAAAAAAAATACATAGGTAAAAAATATTTGCGAAATAAAATATATAGAGAAAGCCCTTAAGGGTTAAAATGTTAATAAATAAAAATAATAATAATAATAATAATAATAATAAAATCACGATCAAGTAGAATGAATTAACGATTTAATACAAATTGACAATTAAATCTAAAAAAAACTATAAGAAAATGCTACCTTATGAACATAGTCTTGTGTATTTAAAAGAAGCAATTTTAAATTAAAAATATCATGTAAGTATGTAAATAAATTAAAAAAACTGACGATATTTGAAGCAGAAAAGCTAAGTAATTAATCTGATTAATAGGGTGGATTCGTCAGAGATAATTATTTTACAAAAAAAAAAAAAAAAGGAAAAACACAAATATGATGGGTTTCATCATATTGTTTTACTTTTATAAATACAGCGTCGCTGATCTTACAAAAACTCGTAAGGGCTAAATTCAAAGTTTGGCAGAAAACAAGAAAAAACATTTTAAACACGAATACATACAAATTCAATGCAATATTTATTATTTGTCCGTAGCTCGAAATTCAATTGGAATAGAATAATAAGGTTTCAATAAACAGATGCGCTGTGAAAAGTTGGTCGGTATATAATACGTATTTGACCAAAAATCGGACTTACGAGACTGTAAGATCAGCGACGATATAGTATAATAATCAATCAATCTAATTTGAGATTTCAAGAAAATTCAATATCTATATAAACAAATGGAAAAATGTCAATTAAAAAAATATATGCACAATATTCATTGAAATAAGAGACATAATATAGAATGATGTAGAAAAAATATTTCTACCTTAATCCCGCTGAAGAAAGGATCGACGAGCATCATTGGAAGTCGGATTCCACTTACCTAAAATAAAAAGAAAAAAGAATTAATAAAAAGAAAAAGGCCAAGTCGGGCTCGAATTTTGAGTGTACCGTAAGATATATATTATAATTAACGATTATTAACAGATTCTTATTTAAAGCTAGATGCAAGGGTCCACCACGGACTACAGAGGTTGTACCTTTGTGGTGCAACTTCTTCTTGTATCAATATAATTATAAAAAAAAGAAAATCAGTGGGGTTCATAGAAAAATATCAACAAATTAGGATGAAGGTAAAATTATTTTATGAGTTTGATGAAACTTTAGAAAAATTGAGAATTTCATTTTTTTTCTTTTGTTAAGATGAATAAATACAATGGTAAAATTTTCATTCAATGTTCATAATTAATTTTACGAGTAGCCGAATCAATATTATAATAAATTAATATATATTTTTTGAATATTAAAAAAAAAACTAAAATCGCCCAATGTATTCATAGAAAAATATCTAAATATTAAATAAAATTATTTTATTAGTTTCTTGAAATTATAGAAAAATTGAAAATTTCATTTTTTTCTTTTTTGTTTTTGTAAAAGAAGAATAAAATACAATGGTAAAATTTTCATTCAATGTTCATAATTAATTTTACGAGTAGCCGAATCAATATTATAATAAATTAATAAATATTATTTGAATATTAAAAAAAAAACTAAAATCGCCCAATGTATTCATAGAAAAATATCTAAATATCAAATAAAATTATTTTATTAGTTTCTTGAAATTATAGAAAAATTGAAAATTTCATTTTTTTCTTTTTGTTTTTGTAAAGAAGAATAAATACAATGGTAAAATTTTCATTCAATTTTAGAACAAACGTCTGAAGAATACAAAAGATGTTCGGAATTAAGTAATAACTGCATCAAATTTATTGATACGTACATATGAAAGAGACTTGGTTAAATATTAATTATGAATTTTAGCTTAAAATTAGAATAAATTTGTGTACTAATAAAAAAAGCAAGTTCAAGATTTCATACATATTTGTTTTTTAATTAACTGGTGTATTATTAAGTAATAAACCAAATGAATAAAACTGGAAAACAAAAAAGCAAATGCAATTGGATGTTGATGAAGGCAGTCCACGGTGGTTGTAAAAAATAAGACTATAATGGTTTTATTATTTTACATTTATTCGTTAAACCGACGTTTCGGAGATTTATTCTCTCCTTCTTCAGGGTAACGAAAAGTCAATGAAAGTAGTTCAAATCATAATTACTTCCTGTCTGATTTGACAATGCCAAGAAAACATTATAAATTTTTTCATCTCGAATAGAGAAAAGCAACTGAAGGAGAGAATAAATCTCCGAAACGTCGGTTTAACGAATAAATGTAAAATAATAAAACCATTATAGTCTTATTTTTTACAACCACCGTGGACTGCCTTCATCAACATCCAATTGCATATTTATACCAGTCCGTCTCCTAAAGAAAAACGCTATCAAAAAAGCATATAATTTAAATTAAACGTCATTTACAGCCAAACAGTAATTTTTTACATGTGTCTTAAGTGGGTTCGTAATTTGGCGTAGGGGTTGATTTTGAGGCGGTCAATTTTTTACAGGGAGCCTAGCTGCTGAGCCAGGTTTACTGGTTCGTAGGCAACCTACTCGGCCAACCTGACTCGCCAAACATTATCTCCTAATCATAAAGAGAAACAAAGAAGTTGTCCTCTGCTTGATGCAAATTATCCTAATCTCTGATAAAATTCCTGGCGTACAGAAAGAGTTTAATCAGGGGTCCCCACCGGGGCAGAGGGGTAGGTTAAAAGGGTATTTTAATCCTTTGAAGTTTTTATGACTAACACACCATTTTACAGATATTTAGTATTGCAATTAATTTAATTAAAGAAAACTGTACAAAAATGTCAACTAATTAAAATTAGAAGCTTAAACCTGAGTACATTAATTAAAATTCAAAAATTGAATATCTCAACTACCAGCTTGTGATATATAATTAATACGAATAAATTACAAATTAAACAGTGATGATGGGTTAGAGATGGGTCCCAGTAAAATGGAGGTTACTGGAAGCAACCGCACCTGAACCATGGAGGAGGGAGCGAGAAGGGTCAAAGGTTCAAACTCGATGAGTGTTGACCAATGTAGTACAAAAAGGATTCTCAACTCACCCTTCCCCGAGATAAAGAGGAAATTTTCAAATTAAAATCCTCTCTAATGAGATGACGAAAATAATTAACAGTTTCATGGTTTTAAATCGAGATACTAAAATGAATTTGATTGTGATCTTGTTTTTATTAGAACAGAAGTAGTATCTTTATAATTCATAAAATATTTTTCAAACGGAATACTTTATAGATATTGAGAGATATTTTTATTAAAAATTTAATAGCACGAATCGAATATCAATGGAAAATCCTTTAGATATAAAATAAAGCACTTAAATAAAATTAGTTGTTGAATCACAAAGAGAAACAAAGAGGTTGTCCTCTGCTTTGAAGCAAATAAATACACACATATCATATTATATACAGTGGTGTGCGGTCCATGGATGCTGTACATGGGCCGCATCCCTAAAATTTCAAACATTTCGAGTATTTTCATAAATATATAAGGTCGAATTCAAAATTTCAGGAGGATCTTTAAATTTTCAAATTATTATCCGTTGTTTCAATTCCAAAAAAATATTTTTACTTTTCTTTTATTAAAATGTTTTACTTCGCAGCAACACTCTTAAAAATTTTGTTTCAAATATTTCTATAAAAAACATGTTTTGTTTTGAAAAGTATATAATTGTTCTCGAAATGAAATAAAATTGTTGCATGTTTCAAGGGGCAATTAAAATGAATGATTTTTCTGAAAAGAGTGCCGATAATGGGTTTGAAGTCCCTGCCTGTTATATCTTCCAGTTCAAGCATGTCAAAGACAAGTCCTGACGAGTTTTAAACGAATAAAATAAAAATTGTTCTCGCTGAGGAATTATTAAAATAGTAATAATATAAAAAAGGAATAAATAAAGATGAATCGAGAATCTTTGGACTAATCCATTTCTAAGAACTCTCAATATATAAGATCGAAAATAACTAAGAGGGCTATAGACAAGCCATAGCTTGCTTATAGCAATAGAATTAGGAGAAATTGAAGATTTTCTTATAGGACAGGCTGATTCATTGTGGAAGATCGACAATTTCCATCACACGGACTGTTGAGTTTACACAATATTTAATTTCTGACTCCTACCCCACTCACAAAAAGCATTATCCGTTTGGGGGCGAAGGTCCCAAAATATATTCTTAAAAATCTAATTTTAAATTTGAAAAATTAAATTGCAATAAAGTAGTAATAGAATAAAAAATATCAGGGTAACCGATATAATAAGTAAAAGAGTATTTCGTTAAAGTTTCGAAAAGTGTCTTATTGTCGCCATAATGTTCCAAGCCCTCATATTCCTAAATCAAGTGCTAGTATAATGTGAATTAAATTTTATAGAAATTTGTTGATTATTATAATGGAGCAAGCATTCACCCAAAGAGAGGACTATGATTTTGATGAATAAATAGCCTCTGCCCTGCTTTAAAATAAAGAAAATATAAAATTAATACGGTGAACCTATGTTTTTTTCTTTTCTTAGATAATAAAGTTTTATTTGATTTCCTCTCCATCTATCGATGTGATATGTTGCAATTAACTTTTTTCTTCTGTCTCTTTTTCAATCAACATTTCCTATTCTTCGAAGAGCATCCAATATAAAGAACATCTTTGTGTATCGAAATTTAGATTCTCGTTTTCTTTTTATAAAAAAAAAATTATATTTTCAAGTGAAAATAAATCAAGTGTCCTATGCTTGATAGAAACAAACATAAAACTAAACACAGTAGAACCTCATTTATCTGGACTAATCTGTGACTAAAGGCAAACCGGATAATCGAAAATCCGGATAATCAAGATATATGGATAATAAAAACAAAATAAAACCTCAAATAAGCGAATTTGAATTTATTACGATAAAAAACTCTTTACTCCGTTCCGATCTCGTCAATTTAAAAAATCAAAATTAAACCGAATTTTTGGTGAAATTATAATTACATTCTTGCTATCAGAGTTAAAAATTATTATCTATGTGAACATTTATTAAAATAAAAATGTCTACAAATCCTATCCGGATAATCCGGAGGTTTGGATAAATGAGGGCTGGATAAACGTGATTTTATATAAATGAATAGCAGAGAACACCCTCAACAACTCTGCTACTCATGCTAAGAAAATCTGTTAGAAAGGAAGTATATACGTATGTATTAAATTGATGTTGCTCGTCATTGATTCCAAATAATATTTAGTAGTGGGAGGAAAACTACTTTGAGAATGATCTCTTTGAAATAGTCCCTTTTAGGAAACAACCGAGTTGACTAACAAGTTTGGTAGAAATGTTACGCTTCCTTAAGTTTTACCTTAACTAATTCATCCAGAGGTCTCTAGCTTTAATCTAAAACTAAGGTTTTATTCAGAAGCTCAAAAAGTCCCATTCATCTCTATTCAAATGTTCATAAGCCATATGCGGCACCTCTAAGAGAAAGTTAAAATTTTATGTATCGAGAAGAATCGGTCCTAGTAAATTTCATATTAAAAACTAAATTAAAAGTTTTTAAAAGGCATCTATAAAAATAAAGTGTCTAAACAAATTATATATATTTTGGTAATTAATAGAAAAATAAGAAAATTTTAAATGAAAACTTAGGCTTTCTAGTTTCATTTAGCTTAGTCATTCTATTAATTTCTGTGATTATCAACAATTTCAAAAAATGTCTAAATAATTGATATTTTTTGAGTAAATTATAAATAAGTAATGAAAGTAAAAATTATTATAATCATGGAGTAAGTAATCACAAGTTTAGTGACGCCTCCATATGACTAAATCCCTGATATGTGATGGATAAAATAATATAATTCATTTTAACCGTTTTAGTGCCATTGATTTTTACTCATATCTACTTAGAAATGGCAAAGAAATCTTTTGTTTTTGATGTCATTGTTGTCTCGAAAAAAAAGCGCGATGGCGCTCGTCGCGTCGGCACTCTTAACGATTAAACAATATCACACGATCAGAATTAAAAATTTAAATGGCCAAAATAAATGAAACTAAGAAATAAGTAATTAATAGTTCGATTTGAAAGTAGCCATTATTATAAGCCACTGATTAAAAAGATACAAGCTACGCCTGCCCAGTGGTAGGATATGCTTTCGTTTAGACTACTCTGGATGGCGGGGTGCATCCGCAGGGGTAGACGTTAAAAATCATCAATTGGATGTTGATGAAAGCAGTCCACGGTGGTTGTAAAAATAAGACTATAGAGGTTTTATTATTTTACATTTATTTGTTAAACCGACGTTTCAGAGATTTATTCTCTCCTTCTTCAGGGTAACAAAAAAGTCAATGAAAGTAATTCATGATTTTGAACTACTTTCATTGACTTTTTGTTACCCTGAAGAAGAGAGAATAAATCTCGAAACGTCGGTTTACAAATAAATGTAAAATAATAAAACCTCTATAGTCTTATTTTTTACAACCACCGTGGACTGCTTTCATCAACATCCAATTGCTTATTTATACCAGTCCGTCTCCTAAAGAAAATCTCTATCAGTTAAAAATCATATTTGAAAATGAATACAATTTTAAATTTTATGTTTATTATACTTTTGATTAATAAATAATTTTTATTATATTTGAATTTTAGTTCTAAAATTTTGAAATAATCATTTTCTTTTTCATAATTTATTATATTATCTATGGGTTAATCTTTTTAATATGTGACTTGTGAAAATATGCAATTAAATTAAATAAAACATTTTGAATTTGTGTGTCTACGTGTGGCTCTTTATAAAATATAAAAAAACCTGATTGCGTCTTTTTTGGTCTCATGCCTGCCCACCCCTGTTATATACCAAACACTCCAAGGAATTGAGAATAAAAAGTCTATTATTCTGGTTTTGTTACTCTCATTTAGCAAAATCCTATCTATATATCTCAATGGTGGCATTTAAATCAATTTCAAGTAGAATAATACGACTTTTGTTATCTTTAGAAATCAAATAATACACTTCCTTCCTAATAATCTTATTTGATATCAAAATTTCCTCAAAGATTGGACTTTTTGATCATGATTATAATCTAAGCCCCATGCAATTCATCGATTTTAATAGATAGATACAATGAAATGAAACAACTTTTCCTTGGTAGTTTTATTCTGATATTATTATTATTATTATTATTATTATATTATTATAAGGTTGTGGAGGCTGTATATACAAGGGATGATTTGATATAAATTTAACAATAGCTCCATTGTAGACTCTGCTATAGATAAAGCGGCTCGTTAATTAAAAAGTTTCATAAAGCTCCTTACATGAGGCTAGCAGCAAGGGATCAGGGGAGATGAACACAGTGGAAATCCTCCTCAGCAGACCATTCACTACACACAACAACATAGACATGGAAGCCTGTTGCTTTTGCTAGTCTTGTATCTTGTTTTGCCGTCTTGGGTTGAGCAGGTAGAGCTGCCGGCTGCGTTGTTAACTCCAAGACAAGATTTACTCAATGGGGGGGGGGAATAAATCGAATTCGGCTCGCGGAAGTGAAGACTGGGGTGAGGGTGTGTCTCTTCCAGAGTCTCAAGCGGCACCGCTAAAGTTAAACCTGTCTACAGATTTTTCCTTCATTTTAAAAAACCGCTCTTGTTTCCTATCTCACCTAGTAGATTTTTATTAATATTGTATTTATATAATAAAAATTCGATTCTCGATCGTGGATCTTGTTATGGGAATCGTAATAGGTTCTAGTCTTTGGGGAAATAAAAAAAAAATCAACATTTTAAATAAAATAGAAAACTCAGTCTTTTATTATTAATAAATATATTCGAAATCAAATACGCAATTTTCAATACAACATTCTTTCCAGGACAAATTAGAAACAAATCGTAAATAGATAATCTGTTTACTTTTAAACTTTTGGAGTGTGGATCACCCTTATCCTTTCAACTTAACCTTGTTCTATAATCTTTCAAAATCTAAACGAGAGCCATCCCTGACTTTTTTTTTATTATTATTATACAAAGAGACTAATTGTTGCAACTTCTTGCATCCACTTAATTAAAAACTCACCCGAAATCGATTGGATAAGTCTTAAAAAAAAGCCTGTATGTGGCGACATTCCATCTTTAATAAAACAGAAACGCGATTTAAGTAAAAACATTGTGTAGATACAGAAGCAGACCAAAGATACTGTAATGAAGCCTGATTATTTAAATATTTTCAGTGAAAATAACGTAAAAGTAAATAAATCAATAATTTCAAAAGCTTATAAAAATATTACGATGAATAGAGAATATTAAAAAAAAATGAGAAACGAATTGCTAATCCGACTGGCCCAAAGGCGATTCACATCCGAATGTCAAGTAGAAACGAGTTTTATTTACGGGAGACTAAATCGGAGATAATAACCATCTGGTAAAAGCATAATTAAAATGGCACTTTGGTTCCACTTGAAGTTTTTTTTATGTGTTTGCCTCGGTGAACACGAGTTTATAAGAAAGAATTACCTAGGGTGATCGTCCTGGTTAGTTCGAATAAAAATCAGCTAAGAAACGTGCAATATCAGAAAAAAAATCACTTGGTTGTTCCTCTACTACGGTGGACCAAGATTTTGTGACGCCACAAGAAACAAGGTTTAGGCTCTTTTGGCTGGACTTTAAGCTAATCAAAATCTTGAAATTTAGGTGCTCGATTGTAAATGTCTATCAGCAATATACCAATTAAAATCATAGTGTCATCACAATCCCTATCCGTACACCACGTTTAGAATCCACGTTTAGAATCCTGATTACCTACGTGTACTAAATCGGGATATATGCCTAACCTGTCCACTATCAAATGATGTAGTATTAATTGTTTTGTTTTGCAATTTTTTTCTTTCACTTGAGACGCCGATTATAATCTTAGGACGTAAAATGAAATAAAGTAAAAAATGAACGACAGTTATGGCAAATTTGGATAATTCTTACTGGTTAAAATTTTAAAGCTGGGCCAAAGCTAAGAATAATGTTTAGTAATTTGACCAGATTGTCCGTGAATCAGTCAATTAGTTTTTTTTTTTTTTTTTTTTCATTTTCAAAAGAAAACGTTAAGCTTATTCTAATAAATAACCAAGTTAATAATAATAAAAATTTTTTTTTTTTACTTGTTACAAGTTTAAATAATGTTTTGTTTGCTTTCTAGTTTTATTTGTCTTTGTGCATTCTATTTATTTATATTGAAAAAAATAGTTAAATAAACAGCAACTATAGAGTTTCCGACTATTTTCTTTGGCAAACTCTAGGAGAGAACTTAAAGCTCATCATATTTCAACTTTGTTAACATCTTGAGGAATTAACAATATTAATGTTTAAATATTAATTTAAATTCATTTCCTCTCATCAAAAATGAAACGCGTGAAAAAAATGAATTTCAATAGTAATTCGAAAACAAATTTCTACTAGGTCATCTTCACACTAGGCAATTCCCAGGTGATGCAACTGAAACTCGACTATCGTCAAATTGTGTTGCCGTTGAGTAGGAATCATCAGGCGACTACTTCACACTGAGAATACTGCAAAGCAATTCAGGGGAAATTTAATAATAAATTTTAAATTTTTTTTTTTTTTTTTTTTTTTTTTAATTTTAAAATCTCACTAAAAGATCATTACAAATATTATTATATATTAGGATTTGTCAATTTAATTTGATGAGAAAACTAGATAAATTGTTATTTAAAAATAGTTAATCTATCTATATTCATAGAAAAACATTCGTTTTTAATTTTTTCTTGAAATAATAAAAAAAAAAAAAAAAAAATTAAAACGAATTTTTAAAAAATGTAAATTTGTCTAAAATTATAAAGTGATAATTTTAATCATAATTATCATTATAGCCTAGTAAATAGGGGGGTTTCTAGCATTCACATTAATTGAGAGAAAATATTTTTTTTCTAGGATAGTTTGGTATGGTGTGGGTATGCCAAATCTAAGTTTGCGATCTCGAAAGTGTGGGGGACAACTTTTGGGGGCCGAAAAACCTCGAAATTTTCGGATCTTTTCCAGTTTTTCGCTTTTAACTCGAAAATTTCGAATTAATAAGCACATTTATTAATTAGCTAGTCTTGGTTGAAAACTTTACACTGTGAAAGGGAGAAATTCTCCCGAAATTTTTAGGTTTGATTAAACGTTTAAAGATTGTTTTATAAAAGATTTGTTTTTAATTTAACAATCAATATATATTTTTTAATATTATCAACTATCTTTTTTTTTGGGGGGGGAGGCGTCGGATTAGGCCAGGTGGTAGCGCGTCATCTTGCTAACCAAGTGGACCCGGGTTCGAATCCGACTCGAGGCATCCGGCTAAAATCTGACCCCGGGGGTAGAGACAAATTCGAAAAATAAATATATAGTATCGTAAAGTGGCTTATGGCTGAAAAGGCCGAAAAGAAAAAAAACTATCTTTTTTGATCAACAAAGTCGGTAGAATTAGTATCGGCGGCCCGGGACAATTTTTCCTTCAAATGTGGCCCGTGTAAGCCAAAAGGTTGGACACCCCTGACTTACACGATTACAATATTTCACCATATCTCGTATGGTAAAATAAAAAAAATTTAAATTCAAATTTGTAAGAGAAATAGTTTACAAATTATGAACATTAAAAGTTAATTTAATATACAAATTTTCGTAATTATTGTCTAGTATATACATATAATGAGTCTTTATTAGTATAAAATCAATAAATTCTCGGTTTCATTCCCAATTGAATAAGAAATTCGATTAATGAATGAAATTAAAATATATTATAGGTAATATACCACGTGGTTTATCTTTTTACATTTGGTCAAGTTCAATGTAGTATACCTTTTAGCGGTTTTCAACAGTACGTTACGCTAAGACAAAAAAAATGAACAAAAATTTTATTTGTTTATTAATATAACAGAACTTTCTTTTTCTAGAGCTTTTTCTAGAGTATTTTACAAGTTACACAATTATTTTGTGGCTACTAAGTTACGTTAAAAACCATATGAATTTAATAATCCAATTCAAATAAATGTGCATATACAAGTAAAATAAGCGAATACGTAATAAAATCCAAACAAAAAATATTTCATTTATTCAAAGAAATGTATCAATTTTGTTATCCTTTGACTTTTAGAGAATGAAGATATATTTTTGTTTTTTTCGAATTCAACAATCTTCGATCATTCAAGACAAGCTTCACAAGTATTTACAATTGATTCCGGTCAAATCTATGAATATTTTATACATTTGTTTTTTGGTTGCTGCTTGAAATAGCTTTTGCTAGTACCTTTTTGCATTCTAAGCATTAAAATTAAGGTCTATCAGGTAAGAGATTTAGATATAAATTTTAGGTTCGAGACTAAGTAATATTAATTTAAAAGTTCATTTATAGTGAATAAATAATTTAAGATAGCATTTATAGAATATCAAGAATTATTAGTAATTTTCAGAAGCATAGAAAAAATATAAGTATCCATTAATCCAAAGCTGATGAAACATTTTTTGCCTTGTTTTTTTAGGAAAAGAGGAATCTAGGGCTAAGAGGAAGGGTTTTTGCAACATATAGGTTGATAAATCATTCAAACATTTGTCAAGTTTTCAGTGGGCATTAGACAAGAAGATCGGATCTGGCCTCGTGGAGCAAGGCGTCCCCAAAGCCCCTTTCTTCTCGAACAGAGGCGCCTATGGGCTGAACTCGGGCTAGAGTCCCCGGGGACCGGTAGAATTTGGCCGGGGAAAGGTGGAGTCGAAGCAACCCTCGCAGGGACAAGGGATAAATCCATCCGAGTGAGATAACCTTTTATCCAAACACAGAAAAATTTGCTTCACTCTTTCTCCTTCCATCTTTCATGCTTTCTCTAGTTACTGAATCACTTCTTTATTTGATACTTTGCTAATGGTATATATTTAAAATATCAGATCACATCCAAGTTAAAAAAGCAAAGAAAAAAGATTGAAGATGCTTGGTTAATAATAGTACAATACTTCTTAAATATAACGAATATATCTCGTTTTATTTGAAATGATGTCTAATATAGCTCTCGTAAAAGGAAATCATCTTGTAAATATTTTTTCTCTCGATAATACGCAAATGATTAATTTATTTTATTAAAGCATGACTAAGATATTTTAATGAAAAGGTTGAAATTTTGATATAGACTAGGGGTGGGCAGAGAGGGCAGCAATCCACGACTACTTTATATTTTATAAAGTCACACCTTTAGGGCCGGTTGTATGTCGCAAAGTAAATGCTTTTTTTGTAAATGAAGGGACTGGGATGGCCAATCAGATGCCAGAGACTGACAGTGCCTGGCATCTGATTGGCCATCCCAGTCCCTCCATTCACCATCTACCCTGTGTTAGTGGTAAAAAGCATTTACTTTGCGACATAAAACCGACCCTTAGATACACAAATTCAAAAAATTTATTTAATGTGATTGCATATTTTCACAAGTCACATATAAGAACACATATAATTATGAAAAAGAAAATAATTATTTCAAAATTTTAGTAATAAAATTCAAATATAATAAAAAAATATATTTATTAATAAATAAAATAAGTATAATAAAAAGTTCAATAAACCATATTTTAAATTTTATTCATTTACAAATTTGATTTTTAACATCTACCCCCCCCCCCCCCCCCCCCCCCCGGAGCGCTCTATTGCAATGCATATCCTACCACTCTGCAGGCGCCGCTTGTATCTTTTTTAATCAGTCTAGCGTACAAAGACGATGGCTATTCGAGACAAAAAAAATGATGGAAAATGGCCTTTCTAAACACAATGATGCTAATAAAAAAAAATGTGTGTAAATTAAATACTAGGCCCAGATTCCCCTGAGTAATCATAAATATTAGAGAAGAGGAAAAAACATTTGGGATATCAAGTATTTCTATTTGTTTATGAATATTTATAAATTTTTATCAAAGGAGTAATAATTTTTGACGAGGAAGTATTTATTATAAGTTAGAAATTATGATATTATCGACAATGTTATCAAGACTCTAGACAGGTAGCGATAAAATGTAATGAGGATTAAACAGAAATTGATGTTTGGATTTTAAAAATAATAATAATAATATATATATTGCACACCAAAACACTCATTTCCTTAAGCTCAAACTTTATTTATTATAAATTTAAATGAAAAGATTATGATCTTTTTTTGATAAAACGTCAAAGTAAAACTAAACTAATTAAGAAGTTTCCTATAGCCTTCATTTAATTTGCTTTTTACAGACATTTTGATTAAAAAAGAAAAAATCACAATTCATTTAGGGGGAATATCATTTCTAAAGCAGACAAGATTTTTATTTATAAATAGAATAATGAAGGGCTTGTCCTAACTCTCGGAGAAATGTAAAAGTTAAGGCTTCGTGTATTTTAGTTTTCAAAGTAAAATAGTTTGTTGAAAAATAAAGCCTTAAATTTTGGGGAGCAATTGAAACATCACATTATTTATTATATTAACTCATTTCTGCCAGAAAGAAGGGAGCGCTCTATTTGATTGTTGCGGGTGGGGTTAGACAGTAATGTAGAGTGGGGACACAATGTTACTGATGAAATTAATACATTTTTATAATAGTATTAAATCAGATAAAATATTTTTCTAAATTTAAAAGTAATTTCGAGGGGGGTGGCAAAAATTAATTTTGCTCCTTCAAAAGATTTTTCGACATCTGGAACTCAATTGAGCTAAATTATTATTATTTATTAGGAATTAATTTAGATAGTCTAAATTAAATAATTTATCGTATACATTATTTTGGATTGATGCTAGTCAAGATATGGTGTATGAAAAAAGGCGTAAAATTTAAAGGGTAGAATTTGTTTTGTGTATTATTACATGATAGAACACTACAATTAGTATTAACATGTATTTAAAATTCATTCATAATTATATAAATATTATTATCAGAGAAATGATTATTAACCTGTTTGTCTAAATGTATTTTGATCACATGAATAACTTATAAAGTCTTCAGTAAAAGCGCCATAACTGATTTTGCAGGATAAAAAAATGAGAAATGCCTTTTTCATTTTAATATAAATTAGAGAGTAGGAAAAGGTCCTTTTTGTATATATTAGAGTTACTCAACAAGAGACTAATTCAAATTGATTAATTAAAAAATGAATTTGAAAATAAACCATACAAGGGAAAACAAGAAATTTCTCTATCCAAATAATTTTCAATAAAACATGGAAATATCAAGAGACCTAAATAGATTGTAAAATGCTTTTATTAAGTTATTCAATAATTTGATTCATGCAGAACGCAAAACTTCTGGGAGCAATTATTTCATATACATATTCATAACCATCTCATTTAGCAGTTCCCAGCCCATTTTCCACAATCATAAAAGCATAAAATCACAGTGAAAAGGGGTGAATTATTGTATGATACAAATGATATTCAATGCGTACCCCAAAATTATTTCTTTTTCATCTCTTTTCATCTTGTTTTTGAAAGCTATTTGAATGTTAATAAAAAATATTTAGTTCCAAATGTCTCATTGTAATCAACAGATGATGCAGGAAGATATAAAGAATAAAATGAAAAACCACTAAAAAATTTAATGAATTTATATTTAGTGAGGAAAAATTTAAATTTAAAAATTGTTTGATTAAAAATCTTCACTGACAAACAAACCTTTGATTTATCGCTAACTCGATTAAAATGTTCTAATCTCAGAGATAGATACAATTTTTAAGAAAATAAAAATAAATGGATAGGTTGATTAAATATCAATTGCATTGTTCATTGTCGCAGTTAAGGTCAGAAATTTTTTAGTAAAAAAGAATATTTCCCTTTCCCTCCACACCTCAGTTTTCAGGAGAATACTATTGCCGAAAATTGATGACAAAAAAAGTAAGATTCAATGTTGAAAAATAATAAATAATAAATATAGTATCTATCATTATATTTTATTTTAAATTTGAAATAAGAACAATAAATCTGAATTAGTCAGAAAGTTGATTAAAACAAAATTTTAAATTTGTTCTTGTGATAAATTTAGAAGTTAAAGCTCTTCAAAAAAACATCCTCATCCTATATTTAATATCAAGTATACATTTAAAAAGCACAACAGATAATCTTTCAATTAAAGTTTTGAAGAGGATATTTAATATTTAAGACACGATTCGATTTTTGATTAAATAACCACCATGGTTGTCTAAGAAAAGTAATAAAACAAAAATAAAGAGAAATAATGATTCCATAAGCCCATGTTCAATGACTAGAAGAGAAGAATAACTGATAATTAGAACAAATGTTTAGAAATAAATATTGTTTTAGTAAATGAAAAAAATGTCTACAACAAGGATAAACGTTCTCGTTAAAGTGTGATAAAAAAAAAACGCCATATAACATGAGGGTGGTGTGACTTTGTAGCTAAATGACACACAGGGGCTTATTAGTATATCAACGTTAAAATATCAAAAAACGTAGCAGTGAACGGTGATGGCAGCCAACGCATGTTAAAACACTTTGAGAACGTAACGAGCTAAAGGGTGTCAAAAACAGAGAATGTTTAATGCTCCCTTTCGTTTGTCCGAGGGACAACAACGACTGGCTAAAGGACAACACATCTTGTTATTTTAACAAAGTGGCTTATTTTGAATTGAACTACCTATTTATAGAAGGTTTCTGTCTAGATACCCTGAAAGAATCATTGAATAGCAAATCACCTGAATAAGTTTTGATATACCATAGATAATAAATTAATACCTATATAATGGATTCCACTTGTCGCAAAATTCGTTAACATAAAGAAAAACTGGCCCTTTTCAAACTATTAAATATTAAATAAGGGCACAAAAATAAAATATTATAGAAAATATCTAATGGCATTTTTGGTTTGCCCTTTTAAGGAGGTCCTTTCGCTCCAGCTGAGCCAGCTGAGTCAAAAGAAGTGTAGTATCTAATATTTAATAAATAAAATAAGTTAAAATATAAATGAAAAATAATAGAATTAAAAAATAAATAGTATGAAAGTCGTAAATGTTTGAAATAAAAACAATTATAAAAAAATAATTAAATACAAAAGTTAGTTTGATTTATTCAAATCAGCTGATAATAATAATAAGTCTTGTATGATTTGGCAATGTGTTGTATTAATACTGCTTATGTTTATATCCAGACATAGAATTTATGTGATATTTTAGAGTAAATATCTAAGTAAATTCGTCGGTCAATCATATATTTTATTGCAAAAAAAAAAAAAGAAAACTGCATGTTTCAAAAAGCTAATTTTTAGTTTTTTTTTCAACTTTATATATTCAACTAATATGTAGTAGTATAATTCAAGAGAAAGTGTCAAGATCTTAATTTTCCATAAGACTGTGTGAATGTTTACATTTTAAAAAATTTTGTTTTCAAAAATTTGCTCGGTAATGTGTGATTCAAACTTCACCAAAGCATAGATAGAGACTTAAACTATTATAACGTTATAGTTATAATCTAATATTTTTTATTTAACATTGGCGGCAAAAGGACCTCCTTAAAATAATTCAAATATTTTTATTTCACAGTCGGTTCAAGGTATAAACAATTTTATTTATAATAATACAATTTCTTTTCTAAAATATATGATTTCCCGATGAAATAAGTTATCTAGGATGCGAGAGTCAATCTTGAATTTTTGAAAGGTGTTAAACTTGCATTTTTAACAATATAATAAAAAAGAAAATTTTAAAGAATTTTTATAAACCTATACAAAAAAAAATTGTTCATGCCTTTCTCATGACATCACGTGAAAGTCTCAATAAAAGGCCAAAAAGAATCTGTATTTTTAAGCTGGGAGTTCTGAAACGTGAAATTTATCAGTTCTCTGTATTGAAAATATAAAAATTTTAGCGCGAGAGCGAACTTTCTACTACTTTTTGTTCATAATTCAGACATATTATCTTTAATAATTTTGAAGGAGACATTTTATTAAGAGTGTGTCTTCTGTTGGAATTATAAATTTCATTTATAACGAGCAGCAAAAGACACTCTTTTATTGTCTCCTTCAATATATAAAAATTCTGCTACCCTCGGCACAAAAAATTTCAATTTAATTTAATAATTTTGTTGCAAGGTCTACTATCAAACTCCACTCATAAACAAAGTGGTGTTAGCGAATCCTTGCTTTATTTTTGCACCCGTTTATATTTATTGTCATATATAATAAATGAGAACAATTAAAAAAACAAGTGCGGAATCCTGACCCTGTATATTAGGCTGTGTGGTTTGTGGATCAAAAAATTATGCTACTCGCGGCACAAAAACTTTCAATTTACTTTAATAATTTTGTTGCAAGGGCTACTATCAAACTCCACTCATAAACCAAGTGGTGTTAGCGAATCACTTGCTTTATTTTTGCACCCGTTTATATTTATTGTCATATATAATAAATGAGAACAATTAAAAAAACAAGTGCGGAATCCTGACCCTGTATATTAGGCTGTGTGGTTTGTGATCAAAAAATTATGCTACTCGCGGCACAAAAACTTTCAATTTACTTTAATAATTTTGTTGCAAGGGCTACTATCAAACTCCACTCATAAACCAAGTGGTGTTAGCGAATCCTTGCTTTATTTTTGCACCCGTTTATATTTATTGTCATATATAATAAATGACAACAATTAAAAAAACAAGTGCGGAATCCTGACCCTGTAATATCAGGCTGTGTGGTTTGTGATCAGTAAAATTATTTACATCTAAAAAAGTTTTAATACTTGTAAATATCTTCCAAAAATGTCCATTTATATTAAATATTTATTTATATTAATAAATAAGATATTAATTACTATGTCAACAGTATTGGTTTGTAAAAGTTCAAAACTCATTAGATCTCACAAGTTAGGCAATTCGAAGCACAATTAGGAAGTTAGGTCACCGTGTGCTGTATACATTTTTACAACCGTCAGAATCCCAGTTGTGTTAGTGCATTCCAATGGGATTTAGGACTAGAAGGAGATAATGGGTGTTTCGAAGCCTATAACGCCATTAGAAACTAAAAGGCTATTATGCAAAAGCGTATTCGGTAGTGTCAGTAAAGGCATTGTTGTACAATAAAAATGTGCTTACTGTACTGTTCATATCTACAAAGAAAATTTCATTGAATGAACTATTAAGTTAAGATTTTACTTGAATATTTATTTTACTATATATACATATATATCTGGAAATTCTCATAAAACAGACAAGTTAGTAGATGGTTAGAGAGCATGAAATTTCCTTTCATTCTTGCTCCGAAATATATCGGAAGAAAATCATGCAAGCTAATTAAGTTTCCTTTGTAAAGAAGTTTGGTCGAAAGAGGTGCAAGATTAGGTATACGTATGCGGGCTAAGTTCTTTCTTCGTTTTTTCAGATAAAATGGAACAAAAAAATAATAAATAAATAAAACCCCCGAGAAAAATGATGAATAAAAATCATCTACAAAAAGGTTTATAATATTAAATGATTTTCAGAAAATTTTGTTTTCCAAAATTCATCAATCTTTAAAATAATAATCTGAATCAAATAGGTTTTAAGGATAAATCAAAGAGATTTATTAAAGCGAAAATTTGAAGTTGGAAATTGGAATTTTATATTCTGGAGATAACAATAAATAAATTAAATAAATGAATAAATAAATAAATACTATTTTCATTAGAATGAAAAAGAGTTAAATTTAGAGGTAATTCATATTATTCACATATATCACTATATTATGGTCTCGTCAAATAATGAAATGGAAACCAGACAACCTAAATGAAATTTAATTAATATCAATAGAATTTTCATATTTAATGAAAGTTCAATTATCGATTGCAATAGTTATTTAACGAAATAATAAAGCGTTTTTATGTTAAACCTTGCATTCAAAATATACAATTATTAATAAATGAACTCATTCATAATGGAGCATTATATTGAATATACATTACATATAATGTGAGTCGAGTCATTTTGAAAATGTTTTTCAAAAAAGTTTTTTTTTTTAATTGTTAGTGTTTGGTAAATAATAAAAGTTTAAATGAAAATTGTGAAAAAGGAATGCAAAAATCCCCCACATTTGTAAAAATATTCAGATAATATTTTTATTGAATCTAATTATAATGAAATCGAATGCAAGAAGGGCGCGTACCAGGAAGATAAAGATCTTTTAGATGTTGAAAGTTCCTTGGTTTAATTTTGATCAAGTGTAAGGGTGGAGGGCGTAGATATATGTGGACCAGGGTTTTGAAGGTAGACAACATTGAGTTTGTTTGTATTAAAGCTAACTACATTTTGAGAAACCTATTTTTCTAATGAGTTTAGGTCGAGAGTGATTGAAGAAGTAACATTGTTTCGATTATTCGGGAGTGAGGGAGCCTGTGCAGATTGCTATCGTCGGCGTAACAGTGAGTGGAGTTTGAACTTTGGTTAATTAGGTAGGTTATATATATTTTAAAGACCGTGGGGGAGATTATTGAACCTTGGGGAACTCTAGCATTTGTCAAGAAAGATTCAAAATGACGTTTCATTAACCACAACTTTAATACTACGATTAACGAGAAAGCTTTCTAGCCATTTGCGAAGTGTTGTCGTGAAGTCAAAGGCTGGAAGTTTTGCAAGAAGATTTTTGTGGCAAGCTTGGTCAAGTCTTTGAAATATTCAGGGCTACTGCGAGCAAACCTGGCAGTGGGAACATATTTATTATCTGATATAAATATATGAATTAGTTTTATTTCTTATGGACTAATTAAATAAAATCTTTCGATCATAATAAAATATTAATAAATAAGTTAAAACCTAATGAATACTTAGCAAATGAAAGGGTAATTTATTTTATTATTCACACCACTATTATTCATGAACTGGAAAGAGCACAAAAATAAATCACCAGAAAATTTTAATTTGTAAGTTGAAGAGTGAAAAAGATAGATTAGACAAGGGGTAAGTGGATAATAAATTTTAAACGATTCTTTTTCCATCTTAAGAGAAAACGAGGAAAAGGATTTTATTGGTACAAACTTCAAAATATTAGCATATGTATAATATTTTTGAAAACCACTTTTTAAACTACTTTTTTTTTAATTTTATTAAAGATAATTAACTAAGGGATGTTGAGAATTTTTTTATAATTAAGTGACGTAATATCTCATTTAAATCCACTATTATAAAGATTACCATCTTTCAAACACTAATTTGTAAGAATATATGAAATTTTAAAGACAATAAAAAGATAATAAGAAAATATGAATTACTTTTTGTATGTATGTATAGGTATTATTGAATTTTCGAAAGTTTTTTGTTCTTTTTTTAATTATAAAAAAGTGCTAGGTGATTTTTTTAAGAACTTTTAAACTCAATTCCTCAATATAAAACAACAACAAAAACAACGTTCATATATAGCTTTTCAATTTAAAAACAAATTCGATAATGTATTTATTGCTGCGTTGCTCTATTACAAAAGAGATAATTATTGCTTCTCGAACCAAATAATAATAGGGAGCCAAAGTAAATTAAATGGCATTGATTAAATTTATTTCAAAAAGCGTCCCAGTGAAAAATTCAATTATTCTAGAAAAATAACATTTGAAAAAAAAACTTAGAACAAAAGTGAAACAATTAAGAAGATTGAAAATATAAGAATCGCTTATCGATATAGAACAATAATTCAAGAACAAAAAGTAAAAGTTCAAAAGAATCGCCATATGGAAAGTCCCTAAATTTAGAATGAAAACAAAAATTTAATTCATTATTTTTTGTTGTATAATGGAAACAATTAAAATAAAATCAATAGGCAATATATTGTAAGAGAAGGTAATTTTTAATATAAAAAAATACAAATAAATAAAAAATTGCGATTTTGTGGAATAATATATATGGTATATTTTGACAAATAGTATAACCAATCTATACCTGTAATACCCGTGATACTACGGTTTCCGTAGTTTCTATAAAAAACAATAAAATAAAATAAATAAAAAAACAGTATTTTTTTAAACTCGATATCTCGAAAACTAAGAGAAATCTCGAAAAATGGTAATCTTTATTTTCGTCTTATTTTGGTGAGTACTATAAGAATCCATCGTCAGATCGCGGCGCCACAGTTACAGTAGAATTGCCTTTCTAATGATATTCTCATAATAATGTGCACCACTTTGACAATCAAGCCGAACATCTGGATTCGAAAGATCTCAGTCAAACTAATGCAAGCAGTTGAAAACGAAGTTGTCGAAATGTTATGTATTTTAATGAAAATATATCATTAAAAATGTCTCATCTAGGTGGCTTTAGTTAAAACTTTCAATAGATAAACAAATTAACCACCGAAGCATTAAACTGAAGGAGACAATAAAAGAGTGTGTCTTCTGCTGGAATTACAAATTTTATTTATTTATAATGAGACTATAGTTTCGAGGGCTTTGCCCTCTTCATCAGTCTATTACAATGTATTCACAGGAATTATAACTATAACTATAGTCTCGTTATAAATAAATAAAATTTATAATTCCAGCAGAAGACACACTCTTTTATTGTCTCCTTCAATATATAAAAATTCTGCTACTCTCGGCAAAAACTTTCAATTTGAAGCATTAAACTCTTAACTAGAAAATCAAATCCTTGCTAAAATTAAACTATAGAATCAATGTGAGTGATCGTTTTCAAAGGTAATTTATTACTTTTGTAAGGTATAAGGAGTAGTAATTTTTTTTAATAAAAACCTGATTTCCGATCAAATTAAAATAAATGTACTGTTTGAATGTCTTTCTAAGTAAAAAACAGAGCAAAAACAATGATTGAGACACATCCTAGCGATCGTTCAATTGCATTTTTATAAAGATTGACAAAAAGTCTGAGCGGCTGGATGAGGTATGAGGTGGTGGGTGAATGGCAACTTGGAGCACTCAAGATGGTCTTGTGTGATCTACAAGTGGCAAACAAACAAGTCGCCATTGCAGATACAAGACGTCAAGGAGGTTCCTCGTCCCTTCGCTTTCTGCCCCATCCCAGATCTCCACGAACCAACGACTCCGCTTTGAACACAAGTTACTCTTCTTGAGATAAAGAGCATCTAAACAAAGGCGACCAAATCAACTTGATGCTCCAGCTCGCCTTCTGATTTATATATATATATACACCTTGGTTTTGTTCGTAAGTGACAATTCTTTATATATGCTTTCTCCAGTTTTCTTGTTTTCCCTTTTCCAAAACTAAGAGCTCTATTTTCTTTGACAAGCGTCAATAAATGAAAAAGTTTTTGTATTTTTTTATCGAATCTTGATTGCATTTTTTTGTCTTTTGAATTTATTTAAATTTAATCAAGATAATGAAACTGTCGATCAATTCAAAGTAAAATAAAAAAAACATATCGAGCAATCTTAATAGAGTTATAATTTTCTGAATAATTAAAAAGTTCGCAATATCAAGAAAGCATTACTCGCCGAGAAAGAAAAAATTATTTTAATTGTTAAATTAGATGGCGTGGGAGGGATCTATTGTGGGAGCCGTGGTTACCATGCATGGCTCGTTGGGCGGTCGTTGCCCGCATAGAAATGGATCAAATTTATAAATTCATTTGAAAGTAACTAGCAGAGCTATTTATTTGCAGGTGGAAGAGAAGATTTTATGAAAATAAAATTAATGGTAAATGTAAACACTACCAAAACAAACTCAATGTTTCCGAACCTTAGAAAACAATAAGATAAATATCATAGAAAAAATATTTCTCGAAAACTTATTAAGCAAAGGGATTTTTAAAAAATTCATTCAGTAAAACCAGCAAAACTTCACGTAAAAGGTTACAAAGAGAATGGATTTTGAGAAAAAATTTTAACACTTAAAAAACTTGGCTTAGATATGATTCATAATTTAAATTAAAGTAAAAAAATGAACGTATTTAAAATCATGTATCTTGAATATGATATCAGTTAATAATTATAGTAAAATTATTTATATATCGTCGCCTTAGAGTGTAAACCTTCTAACTCACAACAAGGAAATTTTTATTGTTGTTATGGAAAGAAACTATTTTTCACATTTTTTTTCTACAACTTTCGATCGTAATTACGCAGGCAGTACATCGTCCAAGTAAACCTGCTACTTAAAATTTTAAGCAGCAGGTTTACTTGGACGGTGCTGCTCATACATCTCTTTTCTCTCGAACGGTATTAATATGTCATATATGATAAAAAATGGAGTTAGCAGGTTTACACTCTAAGCCGATAATATATGAGAAATTTAAAAAATGAGATATTTACAACCCAAACTGGTGTGTTGTCCTCGTAGTAGTAGTGTCATACAGATTGTAAATACCTAATTTTTTAAATTTCTCATATATAATTTACCATTTCAAGCAGTAATTTTCTTATTATTTATATAGTTTATAGAACGTGAAATCATGTATAAAGTTGATTATTTATTTTATTCATGAAATAGGTTGAAGAATGTGTAAAATAAATTTCAGTTCAGGGGAAAAATTATTTGAATTTGTATTTCAAATATAGCTGTCAAAAATACTATAAGCTCCTATTTATATTGGGTTCTTTGAAAAATTAATGGAATTTCAGATAAATCAGAATAAAAGTAAATTCGTTGATTATCCACAATGTAATGAAAATTGTTTTTAATATAATAAACAAGAGAAATTTTAGCAAGATAAATATGATTAATAATTAATTTTTTATTTGGCCATGTTATCTAAAATCCTCCCTCCACTGATTCCAGCAACGCAAGCCGCAGTGCAATGCTAAAGCTAGGTATTGAGTTGAAGTTCACCTTTTTGTACAAATCTGTGAATTCCTTTATTTAAAAAACGGCTCTAACTATTTTTTAATGCAATCGAATGCAAAAAGATGCACCCTCTACGGATCTCTTAATACCCTTACATTATCGAAGAGAAGAAAAAATTGAGAGCGAGAGGGTTGAGGTGTCTGAGCACCAAGGTTTCGAGAGGGTCGGGAAAAACGGATTCGGGAGAGAGTTCAAGTTCCTTGAAGTCATAGAGACAAATGCATATGCTGTGATAGTATCTATAAAATAGGGAAAGCGCGGAAAAACTTTTTCGATGGAGCAGCGTGTCGAAGGAGGCCTAATCGTATATTAGCTTGATAGCTCGTTTCTATATTGTATTTAGTGTTCGAGCTTTCTCGGCAGCCACGATCAAGTAATGATAGATCTACCATCTAACCAGCGTGAGTTTTTAACGGATAACCTCGCTGTAAACAATGTTAAAAAATGCTGAGTGGTGGTAAGGATAGGAGTATGAATTTTCGTACCGAAAATATGACATTGAGTCCCTTCTATTGTTTTTATTGGTGTAAAGTCCATACCTCTCGAACTTGACTATTATCGATCCTAGTTACGCTTATGTAAGGGAAAGTCGCTTGGCAAGCACATAATGTTTAAATTATTTTCCCAATGTAAGAAAAAAAGAATCCAAGATGAATGCAGTATTGAATTCTTGATAAAAAGAATCAAGTCATGTTTTCAATATGAAAGAGAAGATTCGAGGGCCGGGTTCAGTGTGCAGCTGTGGCCAGGGTCACCTTCACGGTCACGGTTCACACACCCGCATGCTCGCGAGGGGCCTGCGAGGAGGGGTTAACCCCCCCTCTTGTCCAAGAAGGGGTCCGCTCTGCTATATCAGTGGATAATTCGCACACCGGCCGAAGCATTCGCGAGTCACCCGCCACACAAAGACAACGGGCAGAGAGATACCCGATCGGTATGCAAACAAATACATCACACACAAAGGGGATTGAATTTAACATTTTAATGATAAGAAGGAAAGGTAACAAACCCAACAAAGATATCGGAACACTTTTCCTTCTTTGAGAAACTTTGATATTAGCCAATAATTTATTTCGCATTTCCATTTTAACGCGTTAACTTTATTTTAATAGGCAATTAATTTGTTAAAGGAATTCGTTTTTTTTTTCTTTTTTTACTAAAGGTATTTATTGCTCTTTTAAAAAATATTAAAAAGTAAGAAGATGAAAAGATATTCAAGTGTAAATTAGTATTAATTAAGACGGTTAGGAAAAATTAAAAAATTCCCCTGTCTATATTAATAAAGTTGAATGTTAATAATCTATTATCTTCAAGCATCCCATATAAGAGGAGCCCTTCGATATTTTTTAATATTATTCAAAAATAATGGTCCGAAAGAATATGACGAAATTTAGAAATATTGTTAAGATGTATATAATAATTACCCCTACATTAAAACATTATAATTTGTATAAGAAAATTGTTCAAAATAAAAATAAACTCAAAGTTATATGTGAACATGATACCTTGCAATTAATTATGGATATAATTATTTATTACACCCATCCCTCGATTTACATGGCAAATACGTTCCAGAAGAAAACGTGTAATTCAAAACGGTGTAAATTGAAGCATATATTTTAATGGAAATACGGAGATCTTTCTACTAAACGTATATTAATAATAAATAATAGGTAACTTTAGTATATTCATAGATAAATATTTTTTTCAACTTTTAAATTCATTTGATGCATGATTCCACAGGGTAAACAGTCAACATGTAACCATAAGATTACCGTGCAAACTGAAACAGTGTAAATCAAAGAATAGGCGATCATATTTAAAAACAGTGCAAAAGAGAAACCGTGTAAATCGAGGGATAGGTGTATTATCTCTAAAAATATGCAGAGTTCTCAGATAATAAATTGTAATGAGTGGGAATTTAATTATCTCAATATAATATCTTGTCTAAATTGCAATGTTGTTGTTCATCAAGAAAATTTTAATCTCCACTAATAACCTTTATTATGTTTTAAGAACAGGATTTTTCTTCTTTTTTTTTTTTTGATGGGAAAAATATTGAATGGAATATGATAACTAAACTTGATAAATATATTTAAATTAAAAACAAAAAAAAATCATTTCGTGATTCTGAAAGCTCCTAGAGTAAAAAATAACTTTTGGAGTTATCAAGTTTCCCCCAAACACCAGATATATATTGAGTATTACTGAAAAATAATTATGTATTACAATATTTCGTTTTATAAAATTGAAACAGAAAACTTATCAAATGTTTTACGAATTGATACAAAAAAGTATCAAGATTGTATTATTTTTTAACTATTTTGTTTAAAAATTCAAATTCCATCAACTCTCTATCAGGGCCCTTCCATTGCATCCCGTATTTGCAGCAGGGCGATGGTCACGATAGGAAATTGGTTTCTGTGGTGGGTCGCGGTCAAAAAACTTTGTAAACCCTTGGTTTAGAATATCTAGTCAAATACAATAATGAATGGAGACTAAAGTATAATACTATTTACCTATATAGCACTAGAAGCTGAAAATAATTTGAGTTGGGAATAACTAAAGCTAATATGTGCTTTGACAAAGTAATTAGCACACGATTCAAATAAAAATTATTTCTATTTTATCAGTATATATGCCTAGTGTTTATGAAATTGAAGAGAAAATGGATCTTTGAAAATTAGTCGAATGTGATAATGAGCATCAGCTGAGTGCATAGATCCATCAATAATAACAGTAATTAATATTTTAATCGCCTGAAAATTAGACTGTCCATATTTTTGGACGGATTCCAGTTTTCTGTTAAGAAAGATCTGCCAAGGTGAAAAATCGCTAAGAAACTAAATATCAATAATGGAGAAATATTTAGTCCCAAGAAGAAGAAATAAAAAGAATCTGAATTGATAAATGAATTTAATTAAATAGAGGACTAACGGAAAATGAATGGGTAGCTGAGATTTGAATGAGATTGCCAACTCAGTTTGCATAGAAGCAACCAAAAGGCAAGATTAGATTTGTTTAGCGTGGCAAAACACCTTTTAGCCCTCAACTGACTGGCTATTAGCCTAATGAGGCATGATCCAAGGATCATATAGCAAATATCGTAAATGGGATCTGTCTCTTTAGGAGAAAACGAACAGCACAACAACCGAGTAAATGATTTAATCCAATTTCATTTACTTGATTTTAATTTCATTTGGGTTATAAAATTAAATATCTTTTAACTGGAGCCATTAAGTATCGGATTTTTAAATTTAATTAAATTAATATGAAACAGGCGTTGAAATGGGATGAGAAAGGAGGAGAGCAGTTGTTTATCAAAAGGGAGGCGAATGCTAGCAAGTGTGGATGGTTGCGGAAAAGCAGGCGGAGTCCATACAAAGTTCGACTAGGAGGCTCGATGACTGGCTTTCATTAGCAAAAGCGTCTTGCCTGCCATTGGAGAAAACCGCTTGCATATATGCTAACATATTTTAAGCCATTCATATTTCACTAGGATAAAAGTGATGTTCACAACTTGGGCGGATACAGAGGTATTAATTGTAAAGTTTACAGAAACTCAAACTCTTGACTAACTTCAAATTAATCTAAATCATCTCGAGATGGACTAAAATGGTTATTAGCATTAATATTTATTTAGTGAATCTAATGACAAATAACATATTTTATTTTTTAATTTTCTTATCAATAAATTATATCTAGTTACTATACTATTGTGATTGACTTGTCGGAAATTATTATTTAGAAGTTTCCTAAACCCAATCAGTCCATTTAAAATGCTTTAAATAATTAATTGCCTCCACATTAAGCCTATGGAATAGTAGAGTGTCCTTGATGACCCTTCCACAATAAACACATTTAATATTTTGATCAATATTATAAGTTTTAAAAACTAGATATTAAACAAAATTACAGTGTACACTGTTTAATTTAGAATACATCGGAACAAAGAGCATTTCTATTCGTATTATTGAAAATTAACTAAAAAACGAAATATCAAGAAAATGTAAATAAAAACACAAAACACAAGATACCACTTACCTCGCATTTAGAACAAGATTAGAATTGAACAAATAAAAGTACGATAGTATTAAAATAAAAAAGATATTATACTAGATGAAGGAGGAGGTATCAGCCAAAGATGGAATCACTGGGTTCAATAAAACACCTTTTATTAAAGGTGTTTTATTGAACTCAGTGATTCCATCTTTGGCTGATACCTCCTCCTTCATCTAGTATAGTTTCATCACAGCCACGAACTCTTACAATAAAAAAGATATTTTTTCTAAAATCAATTAGTGTATTTCAAGAATTGAAACAAGTAACATTTAAATATAAATTTTAAATAAAACATAAAAAAAAAAACTTGTAAATTTGATGCATTGGATGGATGATTGAGTTGATTATCAATTTTGATAAAAAAAGAAAAAAAAATAGTTTGTCCGGGAATTGTACCCATTAACCTACTGAAAGAATTTAAAATTTATAACTCCTCGTATAATAATTTTAGTGTTGAGAATCTTAAACTTAACAATAGATATTATAATAAAGAGTTAAAGTACCATTAAAGTTGGTCTATCATTCGAAAGAACCCCATAGAGAAAATGACCCAAGTATATTATAATAAAACAACATTAACTTTAATAAATGAGAGAAAAAACTTCAATTTTAAAAGTGCTGTCTAAATAATTAGCAAGAGAAAAGAAAACATTAGTGATATTTGAAGAGCAACTAGATGATGATATGAAAAATTAATTAATGGTTGAAAAGTATATCAACCGATTTTATTTATTAGAATTTCTCATTTGAAGTTGTATTTGATTAAATAAATGATAAGTAGGTAAATATTTAGCAATGAAATCAGAACGTTATTAAAATACTCAATCGTGTTTCTTTTGAGGGAAATGGAAGAAATTTGGGGGTATTAAAGCTAATATCAATATTTTTTTTTAATAAAATCGTCTCTAGTCATAAAGTTCTTTACTTCCTCTAAGTCGCTTCCAACCATGTATTTATTTTATAAGCTAAAGCAAAATTAATTAGCAAGGTAGTCATATAAAGGGCTGTATTATTTAAACATGGACTTAGACAAGATTGCAGAAGAGCGTTCTAAGCATACGAATCTCTTATTAAAACACAAATGAAATATAACATTTACTTATGAAGCGGAGAAACAACCAAAACATTCTTTCTAAGGAAATCAAACAGCCATTTCAACGAGCAATATAGTAATAGGAATAGAAAGAGGCGTTTGCTTTAGATCGGAGAGAAAATCACAATAATAGACAAAGCAAGTTAGTAGGATTTAAAATTAGGTTGGAATCTGTCAATAGAATCGGACCCGAGATGGGCAGGCCATCTGGCTTGGCAGATGGTCTCTCAGAGAACCACGATATATTTAACGTTTGCTATCTCGCGATTTGTTTGTTGAGCTACGCGGATGCGGATGCCGGCTACGCCGAAGCTCAGCGGACCAGCGTTTCCAGTTTATTTATTAAAGTTTATTTAAGTTCAAGAGCTAGTTCGACGCAAAATGACAAACAAATGTTGACCACATTCTATTTAAACGAACTAACTTAGTGGAATCAAAGATGAGCAATTCGTTTCATATTCCTGCATTGCTATTTCGTTCAAGTTTTAAATAATTGTTGCTCTTAAAAAAGTTGAAATTCGATTCAACAAGCGTCGACAATGATATTTAACAAAAAAAGAGAATAGGAATAAAAGGACCTTAAATATAAATAATAATAAAAAAGCAAGCCAATACAATTCGCTATTAAAGGAAAAATCTAGTTATGAGGATTTAAAATAGGATGTGAATAAATATCCATCAAAAAAAGGCATACCACCGCAGTAAACTAAGATTACATGCATATTTGTATTTAATTTTATATGTATACCTATGATAATAGTGATACAAAACTTAGCTACGTAAATTGATTTTTATCACGTTTATCAATTTATGCTAGTTTATGCACTAAAAATACAGATATAGAATATAGACTTGATGTCAAATTAAACACATTAAACAAATTATGACAAGTAAAATAAAAAGTTTCATTACAATTGCCCAGGGCTATGCGGTTTTTCTCAGTATGATGCAAGCCTTAGAAATGTCGCTCATTAAATGTTTTTTCTTTAAAATAATCTTCGATTGTGATTAAAAAGAATTAATAGAAATGTCCAGAATATAAGCGGAAAATTTTATTTTAAATTTATTCTCCTTTATTAAGGGTTTCTTCGTAGTCAAATTAGCGCTTTTTCCTTCTTGCTTTAAATTCCGTTTCTGAAGGAAATTCTGTACTGCATTCAAGATTCTCTCCAATCTCATTAGCAGCAATTTTCATTAAACTTAATTTTTAATAAAAATTATAGAGAACAATAAAAAAATTAATAGTTTATTTTTCGAAATTATATAGTCTCTAACAATTAAAAAACTTTCATTTGAAAACTGAAGTTACAATATCGGTATAAAATTTTGGAGATGTGTTATAGGGGGTAACTATATCGTTTAATAGGGTTTCTTTTTTTCAGCAGCCACACGATGACATTGAATCTTGCGCTAAAATTATAAATGGTTAAAATGATTTGGAAAACAATAAATCTCAAGAGGGATGGAATTTTCGTACACAGTTTCGTCAATACTTAAAGAGCCAGTACCTAAAATTTCAACGGATTTTCTTTGTTATTCAATATTTTTTTTTTTTTTAATTCGATCACTATAAGTCGAAATATAGTAATGTCCCATAAGGACTTGTGTTAATTTATAAAATGATTAACTATATCCGGAAGAAGCTCCATATTTGATGAAATTTTGCAAAGATTTTTTTCCATAAATATTTATCAATTTCCAAAGTTTGAAAAAAATGTAATTGTAATCGTAATCTAGTATTCAAACATCACCCCTATGACCTCTACGGACTGTCACCTTCTTACTCGCCACCGATAACCTTAATTTGTTCAAGACCAGCATCCACAAGTACCTTCGAATTCGTCCCAGCACCAAAAAGTCTTCTTTTCACGGATGCAGGGGTCAATTCTGGCTTATATGCCATCTTCCTAGTAAATTCTCGCATGAATTAGAAAAAGAAAAATATTCAAATTGGCTTTTTCGACTAGGATATCTTGGTTTTAAGAATTTGGACAAAAAAATAAGTTTTTTTTCACCGACTGTTAGATTAGCATGATAATAATTACAAAAGAATTATTAGGATTTTTGACAATAATTATTTCCTTCTTAAGTTTTTAGGCAAATTTAATAAGACATTTTATACAGAAATCTCTGTTCAAAAATTTAAAAATATTTATAAGCTTTTTAAAATATTATTTTTTTTCCTTATTCAGCAAAACAGGAAATTTGTTAAACGAGTTTTAAGAAATAAGTGAGTAGAGTGAACATTAATCTCTAGATCTAGAAGACTGATTTTATGGTAATATTATGTTTCTTACTTACGTTTTTGTGAATTATCAAAACGGACCTGAAGTGTTGAAGAGAGGAAAAGAATCGCAACTACAAGCATAGACCGCATTGGTGAATAGAATACAGAGGGAGGGGTAATTGTCAGGGTTAATTAAACCAATAAAATAAGCAACCACACCCTAATGTTCTCGGTCATATCTCTATTACACCCTTAGGTGGAAAAAACACGCGAGCTTCATTTGTTTCACGAGGGTATTCAACGGATGAGTCAGACCTCGCCATGAACGAGTGTGCTGTTCGGGCTTTGGCTAAGAATTGTGACTATATCCGGTCAGTTTAAAGAACCCAATTGAATCAATTAGAATTGAGTAGTAACTTGATGTGAGCTACTATCAATTGGCCAGGAGTCGACTGAAGTTCAAGTTTTATTTTTATTTTGCAGAAAATCATTTCTGTTATTAATCATCAATTTTAAAATAAGTGATGAACAATAACCGATGAGTAAATGACTATTTTTATACCTGATTCTTTATCCAGGGAATAAACCTCTGTAGAAGTATATCGTGATTTGGTAAATGCTATAAAATCATTTATTAAAGGTAAAAGCTAATTAAATATTAGATATAATTTAACGAGGGGTGAACCGTGACCTAATGTCGTGTACACCTACTTCCGCTTCCTCTTTCATTTCAAAGTAGAAGACAATAGAAAAGGGTAAAGAGAAGAGTAAATAAATATTATATGTAATATTCATTTACTATGAGTTAAGGATTCTTGGTCACTTGTTTCACATTAAAATTAAAAAAATTAAAAGATGTAAATTTTTCAATATATACATATATATATATATATATATATATATATATATATATATACATATATATATATATATATATATATATATTTCGGGCTATCAACCCACTTAGGAAGTACAGAAATCTTATTTCATTCTGTACCCATATTATAGAAATTATTTTTAATTTTTAATTTTTGAAACAAGTGACCAAGAATCCTTAACTCATAGTAAATGAATATTACATATAATATTTATTTACTCTTATCTTTATTAAAGATGTTTCACCTTGCACCAACACCACAATTTCTACTAATTATTAATAGAAAAATTCCAAAATAATTCCACATAATTCCAAAGACATGCACACCTAATTCCAATCGCGGTTCACCCCTCGTAATTTAATATGTCGTTCACCGATTCCCCTAGGAAAAGAATATGAATTTAAAATTTAGTAAAATTTAAATATATGTGTGAATTTATGTGAAAATCTATTCTAATTAAGCAAGGGGTACTAATTATCCCTACAAAATTGTATTGAATGTCTTGGATTAGATACAATATGTCTGGTGAAATTCATTGTTTCTGATCTTTAAAAAAAATTTCCCATACAACGAATGATGTATTTATTAAATCATATGACGTCAGGATAAATTAAATATTTCGTAAGGGTGAGATCAAATGTTTATTAATTGTAATCAATTCTCTTATAATTCTTTATATATCAAATGATAAATAAAGGAAGAATCAATTTCATGCGTATTAATTTTTAAATGGGAATAAAAATAAATATATGATAAAATAATCATATCAAATAACGCTGGCAAATTGGTATTTTAGACTAATTTATATTATTTCCTGATGAATAAATAAATATTAATTGGCATTAATGAAAAGGATTAATTTTTCAAATTTGAAATGATATTATTTTTTAATTCCTTATGATGATTCATAGTGTAGACTAATTCTTTTGATAGATATTTAGAAATGTTGAAATATTTCATGAAGTTAATGGGTATACAAATTCTAATACAATGATAAAGTTTGAAAATTTAATTAAGAAAGGAAACCATTGAAACCAAAGTGAAAACTTTCATATTCTAAAGTTAAGTTAATATGAAATACTGAAATTTGATTATCGAATAAAATGAAATAATAAACTTTATAACATTATCTTGGGGTGAAGAAGTATGTAGGAGTCCAATAGTTTATTTGCTTGATAAATAATTGGAAAATGAAGTAGAAAATTGACATAAACCTATTTATAATGTTCGGTTAAAAATAGATATTCAATTTAAATGGATAATTTTCTTTTTGTTTACACCGTAAATTTAGTACGCAGATCAAATCATTTAGTTTATCTGGAATTCCCGGCGTAAGCAATGCGAATTGGCATGGTCGAATCGTTATCAAAATACTACGCGCATCAAACATACAAATAGCTGTCTAAGCTCGCGGGTATAAAATAATTCACTAGTTTTAAGATAGGGCAAAATAGGTAATATTAAGCTAAATATTCTGTTCTCTACTATAAATGAACTTTAGATTTTCCAAATTTTTAATAACTTGGTTTAAGCGCTTCTGAATGTAGTACCTATTTCTACCGCAGGCTCTGTTGTCTAACTTAAAGGGGTATATCCGTTGCAATTCTATTGAGGATTGAGAGTTGCGGTCACGCTTTATGTCTCATTAATCAACGAATGAATTGCAAAAAACACGGCTGAAATTGCATCAGCTGCATTAATTGATGAGTCTATAAGCTAACATACTGTAGATGTTCCTATACGACCCTACCAAGAATAACGATTTCAGATCATATAATGCTTTAATTTCAGTGATTATAACAGCATAAATCTTTAATTAAACTAAAGGCACGGGGCTATGAATTCCCCTCTTTAAAAAATATTTATTTTTCGAATTATTATTTTTTTTTTTTAATTTGCTATTAAATAATTACAAGAATGTATAAAAAGAGTTTATGAAAACGTCCTACCCACCGGAAAATTATTATTTAGTTAAGTCAAATATTTATCATTTATTGACTTAATATTTTATTAGAGAGCCCACGCCATTTTAGGCACATTAGTAATTAATCATATCCAGTTTTAAATAAGAGACTATTCTATTGTAAATATCAGCTTTTTTCTATTTTTGTTTGAAAATTTTTATATTTTAAATTATTTTTGAACCCCTCTCTTTTGGACCACTATCAATCTCATTTATATTATAGGACCTGTTTATGGTGAATTCAACTTTACTTGTTTTTTGTTGTTGTTTTTTTTTTTTTGTTTGAAATATAAATTTTTTAAGAGAACCTCCCTTAATTGTGGGTTCCGTTTTTTTAATATTCAAACTAGTTTTTGATCTAGAGCGTACAGAAAATTTGGTAATGCACTAAATCAGTGTTTCTCAAAGTGTGTTCCGCGGAACCCTGGGGTTCCATGAAAACTCGCCAAGGGTTCCGCAAAAAAATTCACGGCAGGTGAAAAAATTCTACCGTTCAAAAGAAAGGTGCAGTTTTGGATTAGTTGAGTGAATCCCATTCCTATAACAAGGCTTTAACTCGAATCACAAGATTGTCGTGTTCCACGCTTACCCTCCAAACGGAAAAGGGTTCCGCCTTCGAAAAAGTTTGAGAAACATTGCACTAAATAATGCCCTAAAAGATATTTTGACAAAATAATTAATATCTCGTAAACAATTTTCGATACTCACTCTATAAGGCTTTCTTGAAAACCAAAATGCGATGGTTTCGCTCAATTTTTTTGGCAAAATAGTTCAACTGTTTTTGAGATATTTCTAAGAAAAAAAACGAAGCAGAGAAAACACGGTTTTCATGCACGATTACAATACTTGAACATAAATATACCCTGGATGTTAAATGAAAATAGTAATAAAAAGGGAAAAAAAAGCAAGATAATACGAATATAAAACTGTTAAGGCTCTTTGTGATCAGGATGATGATTTGAAAGGGTTTTTCAGGTTATACCACTAAATTAATTAAAATGTTCGATTAGATTCACATCGTTTCAGCTTCTACACCCGGATTATCATAATATTAATATCTTGGAAACTCTTTTCATAAAAATTAAAGTGTTAATTTAACATTTAATTTGTACTAATTTAGGAAAATCACAGTGAAATTAATTAAACATGATCAAAGCAGAATTTAATGGCCTTTCGTCGGAAATTTAACATTTGTCTGATATTCATTTAGTATTATTTTATTCATGACGATGGAATCAATCTAGGTGATTTAAAATCATATTTTACAAATTATTCAAAGTGAGTTTTAATTGATCTAATTTGCTAATCAACAAAAATATCTTGTTTGTTGTAACTTTGAAGATTATCTGTTTAATTTGTTTGAAAGGTAACCTAATATAATGGATCATTCAATCAAATGGTGTCTGGAACACTTAATCCTTATCCCATAATCCTAAATCCTGTTAATATAATTAGTATTGAATATTACGAAATGTGATTGATTTACTATAGGTTGAGGTTTATATAGAGAACAAGTTAAAATTTCGTAGAAAAAATAGGGAACATGAACATATGGCACTCCGGCAAATGAGGCCGTGCGTACCTGTTGATCGATGAAGGAATCGTCGTTCATGTAACGGGTAATTTCCTCTATTGGCCTCTTCATACTAGCGTCACTGGTATGCTTCCAAGTTCAATTGTGGACAACACACGCACACACACTTCCCACACTACGAGCACCCAGGATGAGAATGCACCACCTCAAAATGTGCTTACCTGCAACAGATAGCAAGAGAAGAGTGCGATTAGAGTTAGTAAGAAAGCCCAGAAAAAGCAAGCACAAGCTACTTGTTGAACATACTATACAAACCAGACAGACACTTGTTTGAGCCTAGTTAACGGTCGTCATGCATACAGGGGGAGAGGGGTCAGGACCTGGGTCGCCAGCACATAATAATAAGAATAGGAATTCTAGCAAATGACTCATATTACGAATGAATGCTTTATTTTATAGAAGCATTCTGAATGGATTCGATTAGCGTTCATCTGGATTAATTGGCCCATACCTCCGTTGACAAAGTCAGCCGAGTTAATATATCATTAAGCTTAAGTAAGAATTTATTATAGTTTAGTCATTTAATTACAAAGTTAAGAAAAGCATATTTTGAAGATATATCTAATATAAAAATGAATTACAGTTAATTAGAACATAAATTGGTTTTTTCATTTATTGACATGGTGTGATTTAAAGTCAGTATTCTAATCGAATCTGCGTGTATGAAGTTGCCAAATTTTCAACAAATTTACAAAGCTACTTTATTAATATTTAAATAGTTAATTAGAATAAATATTTATTCCCAAAAAATTTATAGGATTAACTATAGATGCCATTTTTAAAAGATATTTTAATATAATCCTGGGTAAGGCTCTCAAACGGTTATTATACTTGATAATAAAATAATTTCTCAATGAAATTTGGATTTTTTTAAATTATTATTCATCTTCAACGAAATATGAATGTGTGAAGAAGAGATTAAATTGTTTTCCAAAATTAGTAAAATAAGAGAATGAAAAACCGAAAAAAGAAGATTCAAATAAACTCTTTATTGATATTCTTATCTTTCTTTATTTTTTGGTTCGTTTTTTTGTTTTTGTTTTTTTTTTTCATTTTTGTTTTAAGAAACGAAATTGCTTTTGGCTACAAAGGACTTAAGTCCTCCAAAGTATATTCCTCTGGAATTAAGAGACCGTGGCACACACTTGAGACAAAGCAGTCAGGCTTCATTGCACAGTTAAATTTTAATTCTCGATTAAGCTTTATACATCCCAAGCGGCTAGCCACGGGATTAGTCCAGGTAACGAACTTGGGGCACATGTCGAGGGCGAGGAGTCAACTCATCTTTCTCTGGGATCAGACCGATTCTCCAATTCCTGCTAGAGACATGCACTAATTGCCAATTTAAATTAATTATTAGGGGTGCAATTACATAAAGACACTCTAGATCTAGGTGCGAGGGAGAGAAAACATCTAATCTTATGTTCCAAGCCAATAGAAATAATTAACTAAAGCATGCACAATTCAGTAGAATTCATAAGAAATTAATATAAGAAAAAACATATAGAGAAGGAAGTTTAAGAGGAAATGAACCAGTTAAGAAAAACATTAGAAACGACAGAGATAGCTAATTTCGAAAGATTATACATATAATATCAACATCAAGCTTAAATTTATTTTCATTCATTCATTCATTCAGACATTCAAATGTGGCAAGTTTAAAAAAAAAATAATCAATGAGAATATATTTTTATAATATGATGATAAAGGCCTCAAAGACATATCCTCGATTAAGGGTAGTTAATAAAAATAAAGATAATTTTGGATTCTACTCAAAACATTATATTTTGATTTATACATGTTTAAATATAAACATTTATTCAGCCTTTTGAAATTGAAAATGTTTTATGAAAACTTATTTATTGTTGGTTACTATTCATGAAATCGTATGACATTAAATTTGAAAGGAATAGCTTTACAAAGCCTTTTCAAAATGACCATATCCCATTTAAATGGTAAATTAATTATTTCGTATCTTTGTATGCTATGATTATGGTTTTAAGTAAAACGCATAGAATGAAAGCTTTATAGATTGTGGTTTGAATTTAGTTGGTAGGTGGAATGGAAACATGGAGAAACCGCAAAGAGATTTTTAGTTCTCAATGAAACTAAATAATTTGCTGCTAAAAATTCAGTTTTTAAAAACTAAGATATTTGATAATTGTAGAAAAATTCTACAAAATTAAAATAATAATAATAACTATTTTTTTATAGAAATACATTCAGCAAATGAAATGAAAGTTTACCAGATTAAAGGCAGAAAGAATAATTATAAGAATATTATTCATTTAATTGAAAAGTTTTTATTTTGCCGAGAGTAGCAGAGTTGTTGATTCATAGAGAGAAACAAAGAGGTAAATAAATAATATATATATTTTATATATATGTGTGTATGTTTACTTGCATCAAGCAGAGGAAAACCTCTTTGTTTCTCTCTATGAATATTATTCATTGATGAAAAAATATAGTTTTTAATGAGAAAATAAAGAAGGGTTAAACCCTTTGGCTAAAATGGAGATTAGAACCGGTGGCATCTCATATAAGCCGCTTGGCTCCCAAATTTTCATTAATTTATTGAACTTTTCACAGGTTTGGATCTAGATTTCGGTTCGATTAGATAAAAATAATGCCTTCCCAAACAAGTCCTATGAGATTCGGTTAGGATGTATTCAGTTCGACTGAATACATTTTAACGGAACAGGATAAGACTTTCACATTCAAAAATTCAATAAGTGAAAATTTGGGAGCCAGGCGGCTTGTTTCCATGTGACGTCACGGGCTTTATTCTCCATTTTTACTATACCTTTTAATTATCACAGTTTGAATATATAATCTGTAAGATTCTTCTGGGTTGGACCGCCCATGGTAAAATAATTAAAATTTTCAACTAAATTCCACGTTGTTCCGGTTTCTAATCATGAAGCCGCCTTCAGGTAATGATAAATGTGTTAATTTAAGTAATCGATCATTAAGAATGTCTTATCTAGATGGTTTCAGCAGAAACTTTTACACAACTACTTTATAGTATGTGATGAAAAATAATATTCAGTCTGGTTTTGGTCTTGATAATCTATTAGTGAAATGTATACTTATTATGCTACTGGATTTTCATATTTAATTATCGTTAAAATTAATAACTATATTCTTTCTATTTCGAATATTAGTTGATTTCTCATTTTATGCAAAACGAGTTCATATTATTCAAACTGAAAGCTTGATTAAAATCTGTGGGAGCATGACATAATGAGACTTCTTCTAAGCTCGTAAATTCAAACAATAATATCTTGAAAGTTAATTTTTTTTCTAGAGAGTTTTGGAAATTGGAAGGGCAAGATTTTGTAGGATATTTTATGTTAATATTCATTTACTTACCAAAACCATTTGAAATATTATTAATTTTAGGAATCCTATAATCACAAGCAAACAATAAAGTACCATTACTTTACCATACGTAGTATGGGAAGTAATGCATTACTAGTTATTTACTTATATTTTTGATGAGAAATGAATTTGATTAAAAAAAACAAACATGGCTTTAAGGTTTATAAAAGTGAATAAAAAATAAATATTTTTAGGGATTTTTATAGTTTTAAAAATGTATATGAGTGAGTGAGTTTGTGGACAAAGTGCGTTCTGGTCTAGCTCACTAACCAAAACGAAATTTCATATTTAGTTGTTTTATATTGATACACACTATGATAGGACAAGTTAATTAGATTATGGCGATGAGTGGGAGCAGATGTAGGGTAGTCACGTAGTGCCTGTTAAGTTAGACGATTTTTTTTTCTCAAATTCTAGACCCAAAGTTAGGAAAAATTAACAATATTTTTAAAATTAATCTTAAAATCCAAAATCTAAAAACCCTAAAATATAGTAAAGAGGAAGCTTTTATATAAATCTGTGCGAGTATTCCAATGGGACTTAAAATTCCAATTGTTAAATCTCCCAAATTAGAAAAGCAAGAAAGTTAAAATTTGGGAAAGAAGAAACCTTTATTTAAAATTGTGAAATAGAGGTTAAATTTTTTTTTTAAATTAATCTCTAAGTCTAGAAAAGGTGAAATCTACCAGGGATTTAGACCCTTATTTAAAAGGGATCTGAAATGAAGAATGGGTTTTAAAGAAATTAAGGAGATTCTTTGGCGACAATCCACACAAAAAGTTCTAGCCTCGAAGCACTCTATAAATATGGACGGTGTTAAAATTTTAGGTTATGTTTTTTAATGTGACTATACATTTTACGCTACTATTTACGAATGGATCGTTTCCAAGCCATTGATCTTATATCCCCTCCACTAAAAATAATCGCCCAAATATGTTTTTTTTTATCTAAACTAAGTGGTAAATAATTTCAAATTTTTTATAAGTTACTCCGAATATATTATTCAACAAATATTAGTTTTTCATCAAGATGGTGATGGTTATGGTTATGAAAAAAAAATAAATAAAATAATGATCATTTCGCCACCCTTTCCCTATCTACCATATGTAAAAAAATTCATGTTTAATCGCAATTATTTCGGTGTGGTAAACCGTCTTCAAATTTTAACAGTGTGTGTGTGTATTATGCTTTTAATGACTAATATTCCAAGTTTCGAAGACTTCTTGAATTTTTGCATTTGTGAAAGAACATCTTTAAAATGATTAAATCTCCACAACACCAAAAACTTAAAAAATTCAATTTTAGCCAAAATGTTTGATTTATATTATCTTTTTGTTAGATATAAGAGCAGTCCGAATGAAGAGCCGTGTCATTCACCTAGTAATTTAAAATTATGGTAAAAATAAAAAAATGTTTTTGTGATTTTTAACATTAAAGGGAAATATGAAGTGAAGTTTGAAGCTACTCAATATTCTAAAGATGAATCGAAGCGATTAATTTGAGCCAAGGCGCAGAGATGAATAAGGAGGAAGGCTAAGGGATAACCATGGTGAAATAAGCAGGGAGCGAACTCGGAGTCGCCGGGTTGTGACCAACCCAACCCGTTCATGCATTCATCCGAGGGGTTGCTCAAGGCGTTAACGATAACACGAGACCAGCGAGTCGCCGGCCTCATCAATTGTTTCGAAAGCCCTTTAAGAAAATACAGGAACCCGGAATACTAAACAAGTTCAATACTAATAAAAAAATCACAAGATATAGCATCAAAGAGTGATTATCTAACCGTTGAATAAGGTGTGTGGATAAAGATTTTAATTTAAAATGTTTAATATTAAATATGGTTTAATTAAAAAAATTGAATACTTACAAATTTTTTGTTTTAAAAAATTAAAAAGTTTTAGCCAAAAGCAGAGAATCAATGGTGCGAAGTTAGAAAGAAATTTGTATCGCATTTTAAAATGTACAGGAAGCTTTTTCAAACAAAAAAAAATAATTATAAATTCTATCTTGTTTTTCAAAGTACTAAGAAAAACTAAATAAGACTTAGTGTATTATCTTTGGGAAAGAGATCACCATTTAGAATCACGAAAATAGTTCCTGTTCATTTTCAAATTTGACTAGTCTCTAAACTTACCTGTGACATGAGGGCCGTTGATTAGTGTTTGAGCTTAAAGTTTTTCTATTTTTCAAAATAAAAATATTTATTCAATATTTTTAATTAAGCAATTGATTATTATTAAAAATTATTATCAAATTCTTATATACTTACACATTATGATTAACAAAAATAAGAAAAAATAATTTCATCTACAGTGCTTGAATGTTATTATTTTAGGAAAATTATTATAAATGTTATTTAATTCGTTTTAACAGATAAAATAATAAAATCAAGTAAAACGAGCTAATCATCAGCAAAATTAAGAGTAATGTCAATTTATAGGGCGGTTTCTTCTTATAAAGAAAACATTAAATATAATTAAATTACATCCTCAACGATAAAGTTAGTGTTGAAATGATAGAAATGGATAAGCAGAGAGAATTCCAGACCTCTTGGTTTTGATGATAAGCTTATTCGATAAAAAGTTTATATTATGTGAAGATACTATGAAGTTAATATTTTATCTAAACTTATTGTCAAATGTTATAACTATCATCAATTTAAATGTCTTGTTAGATTATTATCTATGGACTAAATAGGTCAAGATTAAATAAATATAAATATCAATGATCAAATTTTTATTTAATTTAGCTGATATAGACGTAAAAGTGTTCCTTACATCATAATGACAGGCCGTGCATTATGATCATAGAATAACGTATGCATTTGTGGTATAAGCCAAGCTCAAAAAGACAAGCAGTTCTATAAACATACACACACCCATATATAAATATTTAAATGAATAAAGAAATGGAAAAATATGCGTAAATAAAAAATGATGAATCAAACCTTTGATATTCAACTCTCATATGATCTAATAGATTTATTTTTATTTTATGAGTGATATACCAATTTTTGAAAGGAAGTAAAAATTAATGATATTTTATTTGTCAATAGATTTTTCATTTTATAGAGTAAGGGATATTTTACTAATAATATTTTCTTCTCTTTTAAAATAAATTTTAAATGAAAATGATTTAGTTTATGTAAAATAAATAGAAAATCAAATTCTCTAAAAATGAATAAAAATTTATTTAAGGTAGAACGAAAAAGAAAATGAGTTCATTTAGGATAGATAAATATTTTTTTTTTTAATCAATATATTCGTTGAATCATTTTTCATATCAATGAGTCATAGATGTTAATCAACAAGGAACGAATTCATTATAAAGATATTTTTCATATTTATTTAGATTGAATTTATATTTATTGCAATTCATAATTAGATATATACATATATAATGGCCGTAGCCATGGGGCAGGAGGGAGGGGTTAAGGTGCTACCCCCTGGAAATGTTGAGGTAAACATCGAAATTTTACAGAATATAAATAAACACTCAATAAAAATTGAATAAAAAAATACTCTGATAAAAAAAGCAATCTGGGTATCAGGGAGATTATGTCTCCTACTCCTTGGAGTATATCCATATTATCTTAATCCCTCGATGGGTAACTAATATCCCCGAAATTTTTTCTGGCTAGGACCTATATACGATATATATATATATATATATGAAAATGTGAGGGAGTATTCAATCAAAATAGAAATAGAAGGAATCTAAAACATCAGATGGCAGATTATAAAATGTTTTGACAGACCGTAAAATAAACATAAATTCAATAAATAAGTATTAATGAAATTTAAAAATAGGTTTATTCGTGAAATTAAAAGAAGAAAGAATAAACAGTAGATACAATTATAAAAAAATCAAAATCATGATGAAAAAATACAATTATCCAAGGATTGTACATACAAGGATATATTTATAGAGTGGAAGAGATATATTTAATGATTACAACGGAATGGGAACTACTCGAATAATCAACTGAAGTTCATAAATTACTCGGTACGCCCGGGAGATAGTCGAAGCCCTAGTATTGAATTCACGCATTTGGATTCGGTACCTACGATAATTAAAGAACGAAAAATTGTAGCAAGTACTTTCTTGCAATAAAATGTTAGCAGCGGAGAATTGATTAGATTTTGGACTTTGTATATTCAAAACCTCCAGTTCAAAAATGCAGAAACTTCATTTTTCTTTGATTTTTTGATATTTTAAGATCATCATGGTATTGGGATCGTCGAACGCCCTAGGAGCTTTTGCATAAACTGTATTTGTAAGCCCTTTCAATTTAATTAACCCTCGTTATTAAATTGTTAATATATTTACATTATTTTTGAATTTTTGAAGGCCCTACATGTCATAAAGTTTTCACTTTTTCCTCCATTTTGATATTAAGTTTATATAATAAAATTAAGATATACCAAAATAAAAAAAAAAGCAATGATACTGAATTTTTCAAAACACACAAGAAAAGCAATATTTATTTTATTAAATTGAAAGTTTGCCGAGAGTGGCAGAATTTTTATAAATTGAACGAGACAATAAAAAAGTGTGTCTTCTGCTGGAATTATAAATTTTTAATTTATTTATAACGATTCATTATAAATAAATTAAAAATTTATAATTCCAGCAGAAGACACTCTTTTAATGTCTCCTTCAATATATTTTATTATTTAAAAATTTAAAAACATAAGAGTGATTTTTTGAAAATAAAAAAAAAATTCTACATAGATTTTGGATTTTTGAGCTTTATTAGCTAAGTCATCAATCCTTAAGTCATTATTGTAATTCTAATGGATATATTTCCATAATAGGCTGTAGCACCTACGGGAAAGGGGAATTGAATCCCATCCTCGAAATTAAAAATGTGATTTAAAAAAATTCCTAATTAGTTATCTTAATTAGACCAGTTGTAAAAAGCTGACCAATCACAGTCACAGGTCTTAACCTCACATATGGTATGTTGCTCAGGTTGAGAGATAAATGGATTGTCAACATGCTAATGCCTTTGGCTAGATAATGGATTTCAAAGAAGTTAAAAATAGTATATATTCTTAGGAATTATTAACATGTAAATACTATGATAATACTATCATAATACTAACTAGTAGTAAGAAGGGGAGAGATCTAGAAAAATAAATCTAAGCCCATGGGGCATTTAGGTTTAATATGTTTGCATGAAAATGAAATTCATGGGTAGGATGATGAGTTTGAAAATTCTTGAAGAATTCGAGAGTGGATTCAACTCTACTCGGAGAATGAGGTAAGCACGTTTTCGGTGACATCATCGTCGAGCGAGGCTTGGGAGGGCCAGGCAAATACGAAAGTCATTTATTTACAATTCGAAAGAAGATGTGATTTCTCAAGCAGTCGCCACGAATCCCACCCACTTACCATTATCCAAAAGCCTTAATCAATTAGGTGATTTAATAGAATAATGAATGCCAATCAACGGAAACGAAAGGCTAATTTGATATATGTCAATTAAATTCTAATTAAATTTGTCATGAAAAAAGATGTGATTTGAGGAAATAATGATTGGAATTGCCAACAGTTCCAGCATAATAAAAAATCAATTTCATAGAAAAGAGTCGACAACAACCATTTCAGAAACAGGGTTATTTGAATACAATTAATTTAATTAATTGAAAGAAATAGAAATAAGACAATTTGCAATAATTAATTTCAGTAGTGAAATAAATCAATATAGCTAATTAAAAAAGTAATTTAAATTTATAATGCCTTTTTTTCATAATTTAATTCTTTCATTGTTAACGTGAAGAATTTGATAAACTGTTTCTTTCATTTATTTAATTATATTAATGTAAGAAGGTGTTACCTCAAGAAAGGGCAACCCCTGAAGTCAATGTTGACTTGAAATCAAAAATAGCAATCGATTCTCATTTGAATGCTTCACTTGCCAAATCGATTAACTCCACTTTCTGAATTTGATTACATTTTAATGTCAAAGCGCTTGATTGACTCCTAACTGTATATATTCCAAATAAATTTATCTAATAATAAGTATTAACACCACTAAATGACAAAAAATTGTTGGCCATTGAATAATAAATAATGTAATAATGTACATTATTTCATTGCATTTTTCCACTTTTTGTTTTATGGAGTTTATCGATTTGCAAGTGAAGCATTCAATTAATACCTATTTGAGGAATAACAATTCTACATTAATATCCCAAAATTATAATATTATATATAATGGTTAAATAAGCTATATTATAGAGACCAAATAAATAAATTTTAAAGAATTAAAAAAAACATCTTACTATGAATATAGCCGAGGGGTGACCCGCGATTGGAATTAGGTGTACACCGTCTTTGGAATTATTTGGAATTCATTAGATAATCTATTGTCATCTACTTGGAAATGAAAATGGAAGTAGGTGTACACGATTTTAGGTCGCGATTGACCCCTCGGATATAGCTGTAAAGTATTTTAAATTTTAATTTTATTAAAAAACTTTATATGTATATTTTTTTGAGGTTATAAAGGTGGTTAAATAAAATATTAAATTTGATCAAAAGTAGTTAAGTTATTTTCAAGATATTAGGAAAAACTAAAAAATTACTAGTGTGGGCCGATATTTGAAAATAACTAATGAGAATTTTATTTTGTTAAAGTAACGGTATGTTTTCAATTTAATTTCAATCAGTTGAACAGTGTGTGTCGAAGAAAAAAGGAATACATACATAGATACATACATGTCCATAGACTAAATGAAAAAATTATACTTTTGGGCCCTAGACGACCCCATGTAATTTTTGGCAAAACCGTCAGATCCTAAGATTCAACATGAATGAATACTACAATGGAAGAGACTTGAGACCAAGGGTTCCGAGGTTTTTACCCGAGGACCCTTTGAAGTAGCGCTTGCTGCGAGACCAATTACAATACTTTACGCATACTTCACTATGGATAGAGTAAAAAATGAAGTGCGTATGTCGCGGGATTACCGAGAGAATGGTGGTAAGAATCAATAAAATATGAAAAAGAAAAATTAATTTACAATGAAAATGAAATGCAAGAAAATAATAATTAAGATTGTAATCCATCGGACTGATTATATAGTATATTTTGACTTAAAAGATGCCATTAAAATATTTACATCTTAAAGAGATTCCGAAACCCTTTTTCTTAATTAGAATAAAAATCGGTTGTTTTTTACCTATATTGCATATTTATCTAGATATATATTTATTTGAGAAATCGAAAAAATATAGAAAGAAATTAATTATATATTATTAAAAAATAAATCTAAAAATAAAAATAAATTCCCTCCTTAATCAATATAGTCTACTACCCTTAGAGCTCCCGTAAGCAGAATCCAGCATATATATAAATATTAGATCAATTTTCAACTAGAAATGTAAAAGGATTTGAGAACTGCCGAAAAAAAATCGAAGGCTTCCTCTACTATAGAACAAAATCTTTTTGAATAATGAGTTTGCGTCAAAATACTGAAACTCGTATACAAGTATTTACCTACATACCTTATCTAAAATCAATACTTTTGTGGGTTTTCAGCTTTTTAGCTAAATCGTGCAAGAGCTTAATATAAGCAATTTTTCATCTAGAATTTCAAAACAAGTTAGCTCAAAATCTAATTAGTTTTTGTTAATAAAATTATGAAATTTTTAAGAAGAAATTTTATCGCAAAAATAAGTGTTCGTCACATTTCAGGCATTTTTATCATAAAAAAGCCAAAATAAAATTTGACAATTGATGAAAAGGTCTCCAATGTATAATAAAATATGGGATATTTAGCTTTTCATAAATATCTTGTAAAATTGAAATTAATATATTCTGTTATCTTGTATTGATTGTGAAGGTGTGTTTAGTTCTAAATTTAGAGAAATGTTTAAATTTGATATATATCTTTCAAAAAATTAGAATAGAAAAAAATTTCATTTAAATAAATAATTCTGTTAAATACTTGTATTTAAATAAAATTTGTGTAGTAAAGATATATATAATTGAATATAGAATTATATATATCAATATAATGCAATGATCAAAGCTAGAATCCAAACAAAAAAGAATGAAAATAAAGCTGAAAAGGGCGTGAAACAATAATGAGCTCAGAGAGAAGCCATAATATGGAACGTCAATGGTTCAAATCGGACCCGATGTCGGCAATGAACGCTGTTGCATCGATTCGTTTGATAGCAAACGAAGGCGTAAAGAAAGGGACCTGAGGACCTATATTGATCTCCGGGTCAATTCCAACACCAAACACATCACTATTGGAAGCTATTATGAAGAAGCCTCTTTCTAACTCGTGTAATCACATTCAGTTTCCGGTACCGGATAACAATAAACAAAATATGGGAGCTCACCAACCGAAGCGACCGAATTCCATCCTGTCTCTTTATCAACATTTCATTGACTTACTTAGGCAGTTTTATTTCCATTTGATGCCCCAAACCCATAATGTTTATAGAATCATTACAATTCAGGGCTTCTCATAATATCTTATTTATTTTTTGGTATATTTTAATACATGGTAAAAGATTCAAGAATGGGTTCCTAATCTAAAGAAAGATTTATAAATGTGTTGTCGAATGACAACTTCATAAATGTTTCCCTAATTTAATTAATCCATTAACGTATCTACAAAATTCTTGATTATATTATTCAAGTTATCTATTTTTGAAATACAGTAGAATACGAGTAGGTGTTATGTTTTTTCAGTATATCAGAGTAGTAGAAAGATGGTAATAACTTTAAAGAAAAATTTGAGTAAAAAGTATTATATCATGTCAAAATTTAAATATAAAAGACAAATTCCTACTAGTGGCAAACCCTCAAAATATATGATTTGGCTGTATTTTAAGATTTAGAATCAAGTAACGGCAAAAATTTTTAATGATGAAGATTGAATTGTTGAGTGAAAAATTTGTTAGATGTGATTCCACCTCGGAAGGCTAGCTAGCCAAGTGACCGGATAGCATTTTTGGCATTTGGCTTTAATTCCCGAAGGGGTGAAAAAACGCTTCTGACATAATAAAAATAGTCCATTACAATTGCATTTGGTAGTTGATCTTTTTTGATTTTCTATATCAAAATTTAAAGTATTTTTTTAAATTGTAATCGTTTTTTTCAATTAATAAAATTATTTTAAAATTCAACTAGGAATTAAAATATTTTTTTGACATTTTAAATGAAATAGCTTATCGAGAGGAAAAATAAAATAATTTTTAATAACAAAGCAACAAACGTAAAGAATTAATTAGGAAGATAATTCTCTCTTTTCAATATTGTATCACTCGATTAGATAAAAATAAAATACCCTTTGAAATGAAAATGAAATTATTGATTGTATCGATTCAATGATAACATTTTATTTTATCAATTTGTATTATATCAGTAAATCGGTATTTTTATTTAATGATTAACAATCATAATTTTTGAGTTATTAAGAATAAAAAATCCTAAAAATTTCCTCATAATTTTAAGCTAAAAGATTATTCATTAATTATAGTTTATATAAATTGATTTTTCAAGTAAAATACTTTCCCAACATATTAAGTAGATAAAAAATTAAAATTTTCTAGTGAATCAATATTTTAGCCCTCACTAGGGTCATGATTGATGTTAATAATTCAAAATTATTATATGAAATATTTTAGATTACCAGCAGTTTTTCTAAAATGTTTCGTAACTTTAATACTTCTTAAAGAGTAAAATCTTGGTTGTTTTTCGATGATCTTTTGCCTGCTGGTTGATTGGTCTAAAGTTGGAAGTAAAATTCAAAAAGCTTTTAGATGCTAGTAATCTAATCAAGCTAATGCATGATTCGACACCCAGAACCATATGGTTGTTATTATTAGCCCATCCACATCAACGAAGTCAATAAGGTGTTTGCATTCCACAATGTATACATAAAATGCACTATACTAACTAATACTGGCAAACATAGAATAAGCGAATAAGCTTCCATTTCTAAAGACAAGTTATTGAACTCATTCATTTATAAAGGAACAAGGCTAATGGCCTAATGGATCTCTCCTTATAACTCTGGATTCGAATATATATCACAGAGAAACGCGAAGTCGTTTAACTATTTGCGCTAATTTGAATGAATTAATTAATATAGATGCCAAATAAACTTATTAGTGTCTAAAATTTACATCTAATTTCAATCAGATAAAATTCAAAGTCAATGCCAGTGAAAAAGTGATATCATTATAACAGAAGTTGTGTAACTCATTCACTATGGATATTATTAATTGTTAGTAGTTGGCCTTCTATTGTTATAGTAGGTGAACGAACACTTGTACTGGAAGGTAATTTAATCCCACTAAAATAATAAATAAAAATATAAATTTTTTAAGACAAAAATGAATAAGAATAAGAAAAAAAACTTAAATTAATACAAACTTTCAAAAATTAACCCTTATTTTGTTAATTGTTGACCTTGTGGTCATCCACTAAAACAGCATATAAAAAACTTTTGTCAGTAATTGACCAGCCCGGTCAACTTTTAGAAACTCACGTTATGGTGTGATTCAGATGTGACTCCCCCTAATATTCCACGATTATCGGGCTATCAATCATTGTAATGATTTTATCAAATACCGAACACTATAAGCATGTAGAAAATGAAAACTTAAGTCAGAAATATCAAAATTAGTCAGGGATATTGTGGCACTGTTGACTTGTTCTTAGAAAAACTCTTTAGGAAATATCAAGATAAAACTAAATTATTCACCAGAATCCAGTCAATCGTCCGCCATTAATACCCACAATTAATTACATATCTGATAATTTCAAATCATTACAGCAGATAGTGTGACATGTAGTTTTTCAAAAGATAATGATCGATAGGAATTTTATATATGAAATGTTTCTTTTAAATGGTCAACTACTGGTACATGGTCAATTAATGATACCTTTATACTAGTTCATTTAAAAAATACAGTTATTACTAGTCTATTCGACAACCTGAAGATTTGGCAACAAGGAATAAGAGATATTAAGACAAGTCAAATATTTTCTATTTGTTTTGGAAGAATATAAAACTGAATTATTTAGTCCAATATGAAAAACTGCAACCTTGTAACCGAACGAATGTAATGTTAAAATTTAAGTTTAAAAAAAATAATCCAAATATTTGTAAAAAATCAGAGATAACCAAGATATCGGGACAAAGATGAATCTCAAAAAATATGTCGTGACTTGATCTTCCACTTAAGTTTATCGTAGATCTCCCCCCCCCCCCCCCTCTTTCCCAAATATGTAAAAAATTGGGATCAATTCAAAATCTCGAATGTCAAAATCCGGACGTTATTTTAATATATACAAAAATATATATAGTATATACTAGTATTTTTTTATTAAAAAGAGTGATAAAATTTATTTTATTTATTTACATTTTGATATTTAATTATGTAATTAATATATTAGGTTAATCTTGTAAAATATATATATTTATATTTGTAAATATTAAAAAGATTAATAAAATAAAGTCTGAATTTTCATGTCGGGATCGGGAATTTGGGTGACACCCATAAAAATTAATATAGAGTGAATGATTTTCAGTGTAGACCATTTGACCAGTTTTGATGAACTTCTGTCAAAAAATAAATTTGATAACAAGGCTTTAAGATCTACTTTATAGTAAATAAAATATACATCTACTTTATAGTAAACAAATAAAAAAGAGATAGTAATTATTTTTTGGAAAACGTCGAGAATTAATGTCAAGTATAGTGATTTCAAGCAAAATCTTATTAATTCTAGATCTCAACTAAATATGAAATTTCTTTTTCAAATTCTTATTAGTTTTCAGGAAAAATTTGACAAAAATAACAGCAAACAAACAAATACATTTTTTAATAAAACTTAGGGAACGCGGTGTTGGTTGAGTGAAACATTTTTTAAATTATAATGAGTTTGAAGATGCTGATGTTTGACAGTACATTTTTGTACCCATGACATCATGAATCGTAAAGAGTTTGAAAAAACCTGAATATTTTTCTGCACGATTAGAATACTAACTAAATTAAAGTAAAAAAATGTGTGAAAGAGTTCTCAAACCATGTCCCATCCTTAATTATCTGGTATCAGATAAAATATATTTTAAAGAACAAGTAACGAGTAATTAATTGATTCAAAAGATTAGCAGAGTTGTTGAATCATAATAAGAAAGAAAGAGGTTGTCCTCTGATGCAAATAAACATACACATGTATATATCAAATACAAATATGTATATATAATTTATTTGTTTGAAACTATAGTTTCGAAGGCTTGGCCTTCATCATCAGTCTTTTTAATTATAAATATTTTATCTATCATTTCTCATGGGGTCAATAACCGATTGGATATTGAAAATTCGTTGTCATAGCAGGCCAGCACACAAACATAATTCAATCGGTGAGGCCTCATAAGAAATAATAGATACACTATTCCTAATTAAAAGACCCCAAACAAATAAATTATATATATATATATCTGTATGTTTAATTGGAACAAGCACAACTTCTTTCTTTCTCTTTATAATTAATTGGTCAATGGGAGAGAAACATTGAATCGGTGAGTTGAAAAAGGTACACATTCCAAGCGCATAAACTTTCGGAAAACTAAAAAAAAACTGATTTTAAAAAACAATTATGTTTAAAATAATTTGTTTATATGTGCAATTTTGTTTGCCACACTGAGATCTACAAATTTGCCATTGACAACTTTTTTTGTAAAAAAATTATTTTTTTCAAAAATCAGTTTTTTTTTTAGTTTTCCGAAAGTTTATGCGCTTGGAATGTGTACCTTTTTCAACTCACCGATTCAATTTTGAGTGCTAAACAAGAGATTATTTTAAAATTGTCAAATTTCAGAAAATAGTGGGATAGACAAACGTTAAAATTAAGCAAATAAATAATATATATACAGATATATATATCATCTTGATATATATGTGTATATGTTTATTTGCATCAAGCAGAGGACAACCTCTTTGTTTCTCTTTGTGAATCAACAACTCTGCTACTCTCGGCAAAACAAAAACTTTTCAATTAAACGTTAAAATTAAGATTTAAATTAATGAAAATAATGGACAATCAACTGGTGTGTTCACCACACGACTTTCACATTTTCATTTATTTGATGTCATCGCCACAGTAATAATTTACAAACCTACTTCCTTTATTTTGTTTTTTTATTTTCTCAAAAACGGCACTAACGATTTTTTTTTAAATTAGTGTATTTATCAAGTGTCATGAGTTAATAGTTGAGTAAAATTTTTAATCCGATTGAATTAAAGGAAGGGGTTGTAAATTAGGAGTGTCATGATATAAATATTTTAATCGTTCATATCTCATCTTCGGCAAGTCGCAGAGCCTTGAAATTTGAAATTTAAGCTATCTAGATGCTACAAGAACTATAACAAGATTTTGGCTAAAATAGAAAAACCGGAAGTTGTTGTTTAAGTACGTAAGAATTTCTTCTCTGAGATACAAGCTCTCAAAGAGTCAGGACCCCGACTGGCCATCGCAATACTCTCCCATTATATTCTATAGAATATAAATGTGAAAGTAAAAATAGGTATTATAATTAGAATTCATTATTCTTCTTAAATTAATTAATGAAAAGTAATTGCATTGTGCCAAAACAACGTTTCTTTTATAAAAGGAAAAAACAAACGTTTCGCATTTTGGGGACAATGAACATGAGATGTGTTTAGAAGTGAGTACAAAGAAGCAGCTGTCTAGAGGTAGAGCATATTCCGGTATCCCGCCCGGTAAACTCAGCCTATTGAAACACAACCATTAGAGACTAGCAGAGTGGCCTTTTATTTCCTTCACGGGCTGCATGTTAAATAGTGGCTTTTGCCTCCTAAGGCCAATGCTTTTCAAAACAGCCATCTCTACTTCACTGGCCTTATACATTTCTTTGGAGTGGTTGATTTTTCAAAAGAAGCGTTGTTTTAAATAATAAATGCAACTCACTTTAATAATAATAATCTTGATTATTTGAAAATAAAAGAAAACATGTTTGCTAACCTATTATAAATAGATTAAAATTAAGATTTTTAATTTTAATCAGTTGAAATAGTAAATAAAATATATTATTTTAGCTACACATTATATATTTTAATAATGTCAGGATGCGATTATAAAAAATGAGATGAATATGTGAAAAAATTAGTTCGTAATAAAAAATAAATATTTTAAATAATCCTGAAACTAAAGAAATGTGATTTTTTCCAGGGTTAATTTGACCCATTGATATGAGATCTTGTTGGTTTTGTGTGAGCAAGTCTAACGTCGACATTCGTATCTAATTCTAAGAAAAACAAGCAGGCATGCAAGAAGAAATTGCCTAGATAATCAGAATCGACATGTCATCTGAGTATACCCATAGGTAAGCAAGCTACTAGAGCTAGCTAGCTGGCTGTCTTCTCTGTTCAGAATGCTGTCTAGGCATTTCCAAATAGCATAGTGTAGATTTTTCTGCTTGACTCCAAAGTGAGAAAGCAAGAGAAGCGCTTTTCCTTTCCTTAAGGCGGGAACAAGGAAAAAGTAATTTAAAGTATTGTTATTTATCTTTTTCGATAACAAAAACACGTGTTCGAAAATAGTTTTAAAATAGCATCCCAATAGATTAAGTTTGTTTTATTTAAAAATACAAAAATAATAATAGCAGAATAACAAAGAGAAAACATTAGAATTAGAAGAATGCAGAAGGCAAAGCATTTTTTTTTTTGCCAAATGAATCCTTCAGAATAATTTCAATCACGTGTTAATGTTACTAGTTCAAGATTGGTTTAATAGAAAAATGAAAATGAAAACAACATTTTGGAAATAACCTCACAAGAACAATTTAGAATCTACTTCTTAAAAATGCTAATAATTTGTTTCTTATTGTAAATTGTGTGAGCAAAATGAAAAATATTTTAAAAATGTTAAAACTAATTAAAAGGTAAATAATTGTTAGCCATTATTGACTTGGAACTTTAAAATATTTTGAATTTATTTATTTTTTAAATAGGAAATCATAGACCATAGATAATAAGATATTTTTACTTTTATCAAGGTTAAAAATAAATTACTAGATATATCATAATAATAAATAAAATATAAAATGGTTTTATTTAAAATTTTGTGAAAAATATGATTAAACTAATGAGAGAAAATAAATTTAAACAATTACCACCTGTTGGGTAGACATGTTGCATGTATTGTCTATTTCATCTAGAATAAAATCTATATAATTTATTCTGATTGTAATGAAAAAGGATTAACAGAATAATGAGAAAAACAAGAAAGAAATAAGGATTAAAGCATTAGAGCATTTATAAAGGGAAAAATAGAGAAAAAATATTAAAGAATATATACTATGTATAAATTTATATTTTGATTAGAGAAAGGGCATTAAAATTGAATTGAGAAGAATGCATCTGATATAATTTTATCAAGATAAAATATATTATTTATAAATTATAATGAATATTAATTGAATAATTTGTACTTACAATTATTATCACTGTGAGCAATGTTAGCCTAGGCACACTTTTAAATAATTTATTATTATAAAATGGATATAATATACAAAAATATTTCTGAAGGCACTATTAGATAAGTTGTTAAATTTCAATATGAACGTTTGTAATGTATAAATTCTTTCTAAAAAATATAGAAAACTTGCCGAACTCAGAGAGCTAAACTTTTATAGTGTTTGCTGTATTCCAAACAGCGTGTAAACAAAAGAAGGATAGAGGAAGCTCGACGCATGTTAAGTAACCTTGAAACAAAAAAAACTAAAACTAACCAAAATAATTCATTAGTATATTTACATAAGAATTGATGGAAGATATTAAATAAATTTAATAAATAGAAATATTTTAATTTTCATCAGATAAGTGAATCAATATTCAAATGATTGATTTATTTTCAAAAGTGTTGAGTTGGTATATATTTCCCGCGCGTCATTGAACGTGACGTCAGATACGCTCGATACGGGCCTCATTTAACACTCTCTGCCCGAATCGAGCATGAGAAGTTAATTTATGACTGTACAGTCAGTTGAAAATACAAATTTCTTAATGGCAACAATTTTTAAATAATAATTTTAATTAATAAATGTTAATATTCAAATAAAAATGATACAAAGTTAAAAATTATATAAATATTAAAGAAGAAATATTTTTATAAAGAAAATAATTTTATAAATAAATTAAAATTGAAATCAATAATAATAAATAAATTTCAATTTATTTAATCAAAATTTGCAATTATTATTGGTATTAATTATTATTATTGATAGATATATATTTCATTTTTAATATAACTAATTCTACTATTTTTAAATATTACTATAAGGGCCAATCCTCCCTAGCTTCATGAACCCCTCTTCGCAGTTTCATGAAAAGTAACCCCCCCCCTCAAGTTTCATAAAAAGTAACTCCCCCCCCCTAAGTGCATGATATTTTATTCACTTCTATTAGAAGATGTTTTTATTACCTTTTGTTGAAGTTATAAACTTGACGGATTTTATTTTTAGAATAAAATGCTAATTTTGCAACAATTTTCACCCCCACCCCCCACACACATAAACTGCAATGACTCACTCTGCGTCTTAACCCCTGTGGACATCCCTGACTAATTAAAAAATAAATTTATAAAAACAATGGAGTAATTTATCTCAGCCTTGTATTATAATTCTTCAGCCATAGGTACCTATGACCACATATTATGAGTAATATTTATCAAGATATATATATATATATGGCCTTAGCCAGCGGGGGGGGAGGACTGTTAACTCTACCCCCCTCCGAAATGTTGAAGTAAACATCGAAATTTTACAATTTTACAGAATATAAATATAATATACAATAAAAATAATATTCTGATAATAAAAGCAATCTGGGAGGCCATGTCTCCTACTCCTAGGAGTATGTCCATACTACCCTAACCACTCGGTGGGTAGCTACCTCCCCCGAAAATTAACTAACCTCTCCTGAAATTTTTCTCCGGCTACGGCCATTATTATATATATATATATATTTAATATAATATGCTAAAAGTCACTCCTAAAATTGTGTCCGAAGCGATGAAAAGTAATTTTCGATTTCTCTATTTCTGCATAATAAAAATAAAAGTTATTTTATAACTTGATAATTTTTTACTTTACAATACAGGGTATGGTAAAGTATTGTAATAGTGTATGAAAAAAGTGGGATCTTTCCTTCTTTTTTTCGAAATATCTAAAAAACGGCTGAAACTATTTTGATTAAAAAATTGAGCGAAACCATGGCATTTGCTCTATAAAAAAGCCCTAATAAGTGAACATCGAAAAAATTATATTTTTCGAGATAATAATTTTTTTGTCAAAATGTCGGTTAGTCTGTCGGGTTGTCTGGTTGTCTGTTAGTCTGTGCGTTACCAAATTTTTGTGGACGAGCTAGCTCAAAAACTAGTGGGAATATCGAAACAAAATTTCACACATAGTTTTGGTCCATTGAGATTAAGAGCTGATTAGATTTTGGTGGATATCGACCCAAAATTAAGGGGGGTGGAGGGGGGTTAAAAATTAAAAATCTAGGCCATTTGAGCAAACTCAACCAAATTTTGTATACATAATCAGTGAGACCTCAAAAGTCTAAAAATGTCTAAAAAACTAACCGCCTAAAATGGCGGGGGGGGGGGGGGTGTAGGGTCAAAAAATGTAAATCATGGCCATTTAACAAACTCAATCAAATTTTGTATACATAACCAGAAGTATAAAAAACTAGCCCCCCCCCTTACATGATTATAAATAATTTTAAGGGCCAGGTTGTATGGTAAAGTCACGTGGATGGCCACATCAGAACACGTCAGCTTATTTTTCATAGTTCTTAACTTTTCTTTCGAACTTAGATTAGCACCAGGAACAGATGGTAGGGTGCCAAACAAAGATCAGACTCTAGGGCGAGGGAAATTTCTGTTGGGGTTCAGAAAAAGAACTAGGTATTTCGTTTATTGAAAAGAGAGAAATAAATTAAATAAATTAAAGGAATTGCAATGAGAATAAAATAAAAAATGAATACATCTGCAATGAGTATGGAATTGAGAAATAATAAACGAACGAAGAGTTACACAGCATCACCTTTCAGTGGTGTTGCAATGTTTCTGAAGTCATGCTTTTAGTATTTTCAAGGAGAAATTCTTTGGAAAGGATGACATCAAATCAATTGATAGGCCTCTTCTTAGGAACTAGACATCTAGAAGGTATAAATCTAATGTAATAATATTTTAAAATAAATATAATATTATTATGGATTTTATTTAAAACAGAAAATTCAGAAATAGATTAAGTATATAAATAAAAAATATATAATGTCAACATAGCAAATTTTATGAAGTTTGCAATAATTATAAGCAAAAGAGTTTTAAAATATTTAACAAATAATGAATATATTTCCTGCCTAATGAATAATCTTTGGGAGAAAAAAATATCTATACATTCATGAATTTTATATGTATGTTGACAAAAAATTTAAAGGAATTGTCTTAGAATAAGGAAAGAAAAACTTCTAACATATAAGTAATATAAATTCTTAATTTGTATATGTAAAAGACTTACTGAAACATAGAACCACATAAATTAAGATATTTTATTTATCTTGTGTTGAAATTTATTATTTTTTAAATAAAAAGAGGACACCAGCTCTTTTGAATGCAATTTTAAAAAGAACTTTATTTCAAATTTTATTTAAAAATATAATATTTCTACACCACTTTCTACAAAACAAGAGATAAACATAATTTACTTACTATATAATAGTAGGTATATCTTGAAGAAGTTCGTTCTTTCTCATCTATGATATTATGCCTATTCATATAGAAACTGCATGATACATTTCAAGATTTTAAATCGTACTAAGACCAAAGACTCAGATAAAAATAAAGTAAAATAAACTAATGTGGTCATCCCCTATCTTAAATTTAATATTTAATAAAAAAATTTATATAAACATTTACGAAAGAACCCCCCTTAATTTTGGGCTCATTAGCAATTAATCAGGAAAGCACCTTAGTGTGTCCTTTGGGCAAAAATGATTTAGTTACTATTGACTTATTAGTAGAGATCGCAAATATAAAAATCATTTAACATTCTATTTTTGTAGCTCTGTCTGAGTAGGTACTTTTAATAAATAATATTTTTTTGGTTGTTGTACCTATACCTTATTATTAAATTGTTTATGACGTTCTCATAATGATGTATTCAAAAAAATTGTTTTTATTAATTTTATTTTAAAATTTTTGAGTATCCAGTTTTTTTGATCTTGACTTAACAAATAGGTGACGGGCTAGTTATTATTAAGGCAAATCAAACTCTCTAGAACTCTTTGTACACTCAACATAAAAAAACTGAATACTCGAAAATTTTAAAATGAAACAAAAACAATTTTATAAATAATTTTTTTTAACATATCATTATGAAAATGTCACAATTTTATAATTATGTAGACAAATATTAATGAAAAAAGCGGCTAAGTGCAAGTACCAACCGTAGTTTCATAATTTTTTCCAAATCAATCCAAACTAATTATTTTATAACAACCAAAAAAAAATATTAAATTCATATATTGGGATAACTTTTAATAGATCAAATGAAGGTTTCTTTTTGCCGAGAGTAGAATAATTTTTATAAATGAGTGTGTCTTCTGCTGGAATTATAAATTTTTAATTTACTATTGACTATAGTTTCGAGCTTTCTCTCTTCATCAGTATATTACAATTGGATGTACATACATTAATTCCTGTGGATCAATTGTAATAGACTGATGAAGAGGGAAAGGTCTCGAAACTATAGTCTCATTATAAATAAATTAAAAATTTATAATTCCATCAGAAGACACACTCTTTTATTGTCTCCTTCAATTTTAATAGATCATTTAAATCTTTTAACAGGTTATATTGTATATTTTATTTTGATCCCTTATTGTGTTATCAGAAAACGTACAAAAAGTGAAAACAATGAGGAAAAATAAAATAATAATAGAATTTTTTTTAAGTTCTCAATATATATTTCGGGTTGTTAGCCCATCATCAGGAGTACATCAACTGAAACACCAACAACTCCAACCTATTAGGTATAATTTTAAAAAAATATTTCACTATAAACCAACACCGCGTTCCCTAAGTTTTATCAAAAAGGGAAAAGTTATGGACAATCTGGATATGAGTTGATAGTTGATATCTTTAATTTAAAGTACAAGTTTATACCTACATATTTTCAAAAATAGTATTTGTATATTTTGTGCATTTATTTATTTATTTTAATCACAATCTAAGATTATTAAAAAATAATTAAAGAGGCATTTTGAAGACTTGCTTCAAACTAAGAAAATCTTCCGCACATCCCTGATGAGGGGCTCTCTTCAGATTTTGGGTCCCGGGCGCGAAATTTCACCTGGGGCCATGTTTCTAAGATATATATGAGATATAGTTATAAAGTAAAGGAAAAAGTAAATATATATGTACTTCAAAAGTTTTTTAGGATGCCAATTGACAATTAAAGATCATATCATATCTACCATACAAAGTATAGCCTAGTAGAATATTTTTTATCCTGTATGCTGCTGCGAAATAGATTAGTTTATAGATTTAATAAAAATCGAAAATTTTTGTAAAAAATAGTAATCGGTAGTGAGGAGAAAACATTTGTATATAAAATAATTGTATGATGGTTTATTTCTGCTTTTCACTACCTTTTTTAGCTTCACACTTTATAACCTTACCTCTTCAAAAACAAAAGAAATAATCACCTATATATATTATCTAAAAATAGAAGGCAAATAACATATTTAAAATAATGGTTGCTCCTTATATTTCCAAGAATCAATATCTAGAACAACTTTTGCTATAACTTTGAGTTTTCTGTACTGTTTTGGCATGTACAAGCATCGAATTTCAAAAATTAATATTAACATATAATATATTCTTGACCTTGTCTTCATGCCGCCCCTGATATTTAAATAAACCAAGTGAATCAAAAACTGCTTTTAAAAATCTTTGACTTGTACATATATAATGTAATAGAAATCTAAATCAAATTCACATGTGACAACAAATAGTGTAGTAATGTTTATAGCGTAAACCTACGTTAACACCCTGAGTTTAATTAAAAAAATAAAATAATAAGACTGTGGAGATCATTTTCAAATAGAGTGTGAATTTTTAGTTACTTATACAACATGGAAAATTTGACTTAAGGAACTTGTTTCACCATATGGGTTTTCTTAGAATATTTTTGAAATATAGACAGATTATTATTTAAATATGTCTCCATCGATTGGTGGCAAAACGAAATTAATGAACAATATAGATGCGGAGATATTAAATTTCAAAGACAGAGTTTTTTCAGACTCTTATACATTGCACAATACGGGATATCGGAAAAGTTTACATAAATATTTAATTATAATTAAGAAACTCTTCTTACCATTGTTATAAAAAACTAAACCAACATTAAACAATAAGTAATACATTTTTTAAGAAAATCCTATTCCTAGTTACAACAGAGTTTCTGAGATATTAATAAATAAATAAATAAAAATATATAATGAAAAATTTACACTAAAAACAAGCTGGCAACAACGCATTTATTTAACCTAAAAAGTGTGTTAACTTTAGTACTTTTTTGACATTTTTTCGCTTCAGCCATTGTCGCAACAGCTTTCAATCACTTATTAAGAACTTTTTGTTTTATAAATCTCCCTTTATAATGTACTTTATCTGACATTTCTATGATAAAATATATACAAGCTCGGACAGTGTTGCCAGATTTGTCAAACGAGCACGGGATTGACTAGTAGTGATACATAAACAGCAAAAAATTTTGGGATTATGGATTATGAATCCTTTTTGTCTGTTCTATATACTCTAGCATTAACTTTTTGCTAGTATTGTCGCGACACAACTACCTTAAAGAGTCAAAATCTCGCAAACACCGTTTTTTGTTTCGGGTAAAACGATTAGATTTTATCAAAATCAATGTATTTGAGATATATGCGGTGACTTGAATTAGTTTAACTTAAACAAGTTTTGACCATATTTGATTGATTATATTTTTTTGAAGTAAGTTGTATTAATTTTTCTCGATGTAAATAAGAAAAATAATAAATAAAATTGTTTTAAACATGAATCACTAGTTTTATTCAAGGTCACATTGGCCACGAACAATTGTTGCGACGTGGTCAACAGGTGCTGCCTGGCCTGCCTGCTGAGCTCACCAGACCAGCCCAACATGACTCATCTACTGTTGCTCCCTCCACCATGAGGGAGCCTTGACTCCTCCTGGCCACTTTAATTGCCTCTAATTATCTATCCTCAAAGTATAATCCAATATTTCAATCCTTTAGTCAATCGTTTTTCTGGTCAACTGCGTGGTCACTGAATTGCAACAAGGGACCAGCGATTTTTGAGTCAATTATCAGTGGATAACCTTTATATCTATACCAATTATTTATCTATAATCCATTTAAAAAGATTTATAATTAAAGTCTACTGTCCTGACTAATGATAATTGCTGAAAATTTGGATAACCTCGTCTTAACAAATAATTCTTATACTTATACATTTATTTTATTATCAATAAATCATTTAAATTTTAATTTAATTAAAATTATAATTTTAGTCAATATTCCAGAAGGCATCTATCTGATTAGAGACAATTTTTGTACTTTGAAGGAATCAATAAAATATTGGAAATTCTTGAAGTCAGAATTTCTGTTTGTCAATAAGTTATCAATTATCACCATCATCATCGTCATTGGGTACACAGTCCTAAGACTGGTTTGATGTTCGACCCTGTTCCATGCCAACTCTTTGAGCTCTCTAGACCAGTGTTCCGCAAACTTTTTATGTTCAAGGTACACCTACCAAATCAAAAATTTTAAAGGTATCACCAAAGTAAAAAACAAATGTATTTAATATTTATTTATTATTAATATAATAATAATATAAATCAATATAATGTGAAAAAGATGTTTAATGAGAAATGTGAGCCTGCTTAACTGAGCACATGCGATCAAAATTTGGAGCAATCGTTGATAAGGCTGCTCTCATAACTCTAAGCTATGTGTAGGTGCATTATCTTCATAAAACTTGACATTTTGCCGCGGCACAACAACTAATGACCACGGTATACCAGCGTGCCGTGGCACACACTTTGCGGAACACTGCTCTAAACGACCCCACATCCCAGTATATCCTTAATTTCTTGGGAGAAATATTCTAATCTGGGCCTACCTCTTCCTCATTTTTCCCCACCTCCCCTTCTAGAATATACTAGGCAATTAATGTGTCCCATCACCTGAGTTCTTCTCTTCCACAAGGTTCTTCTTTCTCCGATTCCTTCAAAAACTTATTTATTTGTAATTCTGACTAGCCCTATTCTGTGGCACCACATTGTGTGCAGCTACATGCCTATGCTCCATTCATATGTCTTCAATAGCATTTTCCTGTTTTCTAAGCTGATTGAGGATGAGGAGCATAGCAGTTATCACCATAAGTTAATATATGGTGTGTCATATAAAAAGTAAAGATGGAATACGAATACATCTCTTTTACTGATAAGAAGAGGATAGTTGCACGATAAGGATTAAGAAGTGAAAGAGAGAAGCATGAAAGCACACTCTAATAGTTAAAAAGAAAATATATAAATCCCTTTGGAGGTGGAGAATTATGACCAATTCATTCATATGTCATCAGTTTTGAACTTTATTATGAAATAAAGTAAAGAAAATTTTGAAAAAAAATTTTTAGAAACTTTTTAAAATTTAAAATATAAAATACTAAGTAGGTTTCATATAAATAAATAAAATTTCTTTATTTAAAATGTTTCACTAAGAACCCACACCATTCTCCCTTAACAAAATTTATTTTGAAAGAATATATTTCATGGGTTTATAGAATTTGAGTAAATTCCCCAAAGTAAAATTAAAAAGAATCATTATTAAAATTTTCAAAATTATATATTTAATATAGCTATTTTAAAAAATATTTTTCTGTTTGTTTTAAGAAAGAAAATGAATTGAAAAATTAAAAATAATTTTTAAATATAATTATAGTTGTTTGCTTTATCTTAAGGATTTATTTTCTTTTTCTACAATTTTAAACCAAAATAATTTCTCCTGAAAATTCTGGTAAACATTTAATGAGGATAACTATTTCTAACAAAGTTTTACGTTGGTATTCTAGTCCTAATTAAGAAATAAGATTAGAAACAAATTAACTAAAAGATACATTATGAGAATTAATACGTTACTATTCAGAGTAATTATTTTATTTTTATTTATTTATTTTTAATTCTATACTTCAGATTCAATTTGAAATATATTACTTAGTAGCTACTGCCATTAACTGAGGATTCAAATCGCCAAATATAATTAGCTTCTTCAAAACGTCTGGATTATTTCACATATATATAGAAATATGTTTAAGTAAGAACATAAATCATTATATAAATGCTGAACATAGGATAATATTGGGACATCTTCTCGTTTGCCGAATCCTCTTCAGTTTCACGTCCTTGACATTTTGATATTCATTCTTAAAATAAAAAAATTGTTATCCTTGATTTGACTCTCAAACAAATGTGAAAAATGTAGGTTCAAACATCATAAAAGAACATTATTTCTGGTAAATGCCATGTATTAGAATTAAAAGAGAGTTATTATTTAACGGGTTATAGTGGTGTTTCACAAAAGAGGAAATAAAATTAAAAAAATTAATTAAATTAAAAAATCTTTTAAATTATTTTGGAGATTTTTTATTTATCTCTATACATATTTCGGGCTATGAACCCTTCATCAGGAGGTTAAACAGAACACTGAATATAAAAATAAACACCACTATAACCCGTTAAATAATAATTCCTTTGTTTAATATGTTTCACTATAAACCAACACCAGCTTTCCCTAAACTTTATAAAAGAGAGTTGTTTTAATTTTTAAGGAATTCCTAAATACATTTTGATCATCTCTCTATCTTCAATCCAGATCACGAGGGCTAGTTTTTAAATTAACCCAACAAATTAGTTTAAAATTTTAGGTTTAATTTCATAAATCCTAAGCATTTCTATAATCAAAAATAATGTTTTATGTTCGAAAAATAATAAATATTAGGTAGCTCCGCTTTTCTTTACTTTATTATCAACTATTTCTAAACGCCAATTTTGATAAAGCGTGATGAGACAGTCTATAGCACTTAGAAAACTATAACTAACACGATAGAAAAGGTTGCATTTCAATATATAGAATAAATAGTTAGAGATGCGACAAAAACAAACAATTGAAACTATAATATTCCTAAAGCAATCCCACTTATCGAGGAAGTGTTTCCTCGCTTTCTTTATTTTATAGATACTATCTCGGCATCTACTCTGATAAGTTGAAGTCGGCAAGGTGTGCTTTACTAAGACCTATACTATTTAGACAAGATGATATGACTATTTTAGATTTTAAGTCTGTATTTATGCTTATTTATTTTTTATTTTGAGCCTCCTCTATAACCCCCAGCCCCCAGTTGACTACCATCATGAATTTTCATTTTTCTAAGGATCTTGTTGGATATCAGCTTCTCTAATAGCAAGTTTGAAGTTTCTACGGCGGTTTGAAGCGTCTCAATGATTCTTTTTTTGCATACTTTTATATAACTTAGTTCTTATGACTGTGTGTGACTGGGCAAAATATTCTAATCAACTTTTCCTGTGCCCATTTTCTTGAAATTTTAGACACATGCGTATTTGCATACACTATTTAATGATTTCAATTTATTAGGCGATTCGACCATACTGACTCGTTGACCATCTTCTCCGCTCTTACCCCTTTATATATATATTATCTTGGTATGTACTTTGATGAAAGAAATTACAAAATTTTCCTAAAATTGTATTTTGCGTTTAGGGGTTTACCAACACCTCTTCGGGGTTAAGGAGAAGTGTCGAAACAACATATTCGTCAATACGGTCATTTCAATGACTTCTATGAATTCTTTCTCTCTCTGTCTCATTCTTTCCCAAATTTTACTATCTTCGTACTATCAAAACTCCGTTACTCAAACACTTTTTTTTTACAGTTATTCCCCTGAACACCTGAACACTCTAATCTTTTCAAAAATGCAAGGGTCCATAGGCGCCGGACTTTGAATTTTTTTTTGGGGACGACGAAATGTTTCAAATTTGTATCAAAATGTAACCACTACAAAGTAGAAGCGAAAACTTTAATACTTACATGAATATATTTTTAAATAATATTATATAATAATACATTTAAATATAAAAAAAATAATAAATGAATAAAAATAAATAAATAAATTGTTTTAATTCGTTTTATTTTAAAATTTTTTAGTTCGTTTTTTTGGTAGGAGTACTGTCATCGTTTTATTTAAAAAATAAAAAATAAATGAATAAAAATTAAACATTTGATATTTCATGGATATAATTTCAATTTTTTTCCATTGCCCAAAAAAATTGATCGATGATCGATAGAAATCTTGTATTCGTGAAAAAATTTGAAGCTTGGATTTTCCATATCTTTAAGTTTTAAGGTCCTCAAACTTCAAAAAAAGTGATTTTTTATAAATGTGTGTGTATGTGTATGTGTGTGTAATTTGAATTTTTCTAGGTGATTTAATTTATTTTTGTAAAAATCAATCATTACAATGATAATAATGTTGTTAATATTAAAGGAACTGGATAATAATCGAACAAACGCATTCGCCAATTTATTTATCCCTATGACATCTAGAGACTGGAACTCTCTCCCCCCGGCCGTCTTTCCAGCAACTTATAACCTTCAATCTTTCAAGACACCCGTCAAACTTACTAAGGTCCGTCGAGTGTAAAATGTATATGTTTGGCACCGACTTGAAAAAGCAATTTCATGTTAATATTTCGTCGTTTAGTTGTAACTAAATTAGATAATTATTTTATACCATTTAGTGTATTTTATTTAATTTTTAAGTTATTATTATTTTATTTGATGAATTTAATTTTTTTGAAGTCGGTTTTATTTTTTTATAAAAATTATTTTTATTTTTCTCTTTTTAGTGATGTTATTAATAGTGACTTAATATAATACCGTAAGAGAAAAGCGTCGGGCCAATGAATCAGAAAATGATAATGAAATTCAATTCATAAATATAGAAATTCTCTCGAAACGTTTGCGGGTTTTAAACGAATGTTTTAAGATTTTTTTTATAAAAGATTTCATTTAATATAATTTCGATTATTTGGTCATAAGAATTGGAGATTTACGTTATTTCGTCATTGATCGTATCTTCAGAACTTGAACAAATTAATATGGTAGCACCTCTAAGGTACCCTCTTTCCATTAAAAAAAGAATCATTAAAATCGGTTCATAAACAAAGAAGTTGTGCCTGAACAAACATATCAAAAAAGGTCCAATACCAATGAAAAAAAACGGGACCAATCGGAAACTAGACTGAACCCAATAATAAATCATCAAAATCGGTTCACAATTGGCGAAGATATGAGGCAAAATAGACACAAAAAAATAGTCGAATTGACAACCTCCTCCTTTTTTGAAGTCGGTTAAAAAAAGAAAGTAAGATAGGAAATACACATTTTTGGGAATTAAAAACAAATCAGGAAAGAAATGTTTTTTTTTATTTTTTATGTGATTTGAATGAATTTTTATTTTTCATTTCCTTTATTGAGTTGAGATTCAAAACTGAATTTACTGTCTCTTGTTCCCTTTATTATATGTATATGGAATAAAAGGATTTTCAATTATTTGAATGGTTCAAATTTATCTTGAAGAAAAAAGTATCGAATATTTGTAGAAGTTTACCTAAATAAATAGTGGAACATCAAGTAGAACGTTTCAAGTAAATTGTATTGAAAAACTAGTGGCATGTTTTGTTTCTTGGGGTGAATAAATAGCGAGTTCTGCCATTTTTAGAATGGAGTGACGACCAGACCAGAGGCGATGGGCGCCACGGCGGCGGCGGAGCCTCTTGTTTGATGGCAAGGGCGTGGCCCTCCTCACCGTGGTTCAGTTCTGAACCCTCGGCCCTCAACCCCATTCCTCAGCCCTTGCATTTCCATTGCCAACCCAACAACCACCAAGCAAATTCTACTGGAGGCATAAAGGAACCACGTGGGAAAAAAATTCTCCTTTGTTTCCGTCGACTTTTGTCTACCTCTTGAACTATGCCTTTTTAAACCAGCACGAATAACGTAAATAAAAGCCCGCTACATTAATTATTAATTGAGAGGAAAAGAGAGAGAGTTGAGGGTAAGTTCCATTAATATTGGAAATAAAAGTGTTATCAGTGAGACTGAAATTCAGACCACCACAGCAATAATTAAATATTTAATCATTCTTCTAGAATGAGGCAAAGAAAATAGTGTTTTTTTTTTACCTGGGTATTGTATCATTTTTATTTTTCTGTTGTTTCTTTTTTCCTAAAACAGGAATTAATGAGGATCTCTAGAAAGCAGCTTCAATAAAAGCCTTTTTTTTACTAATTACAGAGCATTGATAAAACTTTGAAATGAGAAACTTCTAAAAGAATATGGCATATTCCAAACTTAATGAGAATCCTTTTGTTAGAGGTTTAAATGAAACAGAAGAATTTAGACATAAACTACTTAGAATAGAACTTAACATAAAAGGAACATAATAAAACTTAACATAATAGCACACAGAATAGAACTTAACATAATCCTCATACACAGGATGAGGTTCGATACTCAATAGCTACATTCCAATAGATTTAATAATAGTTTTCAATTGTTCAAATAAATGATTATAAACTTATTGGCCAGCCTCTGTAGTAGCAAAGTCTTGAGCCGTTTTTTTATGCAATTAAATGTAATAAATCCGAAAAGATGCAGCAGTTGTATGTCTTTGCAGGCCCTTTTGTTAACCGACTTCAAAAAAGGAGGAGGTTCTCTATTCGATTGAATTTTTTTTTTTTTTTTTTTTTTTTTTGTGCCTATGTTACCTCATATCTCCGCCAATTCTCAACCGATTTTGAAAAATTTTTTGCATTGGGTCCAGATCTAGCTTCCGATTGGTCCCATTTTTTTTCGTATTTTTTCATAGGTATTAGACCTTTTTTATTAGGTTTGTTTAGACCTAACTTCTTTGTTTATGAACCGATTTCGATGGTTCTTTTTTTATCCGAAAGGGGGTGTCTTAGGGATGGTGTCATATTAATTTGGTCAAGTTCTGATGATATGATCACTATTAATAACATCACTAAAAAGAGAAAAATAAAAATAATTTTTAAGAAAAAATAAAAACCGACTTCAAAAATTAAATGCAACAAATAAAATACACTAAAAGGTATAAAATAATTATTATCTTATTTAGTTACAACTAAACGACGAAATATTAACATGAAATTACTTTTTGAAGTTGGTGCCAAACATATACCTTTTATGAATCGCACTCGACGGATCTTACTTAGTACGTTTGGAGGGTATGCTCGCTTATAGGTATAGTTAGTTTGGCACCGACTTCAAAAAGTAATTTCATGTTAACATTTCGTCGTTTAGTTGTAACTAAATAAGATAATAACCATTTTATACCTTTTAGTGTATTTTATTTGTTGCATTTAATTTTTTGAAGTCGGTTTTTATTTTTTTCTTAAAAATTATTTTTATTTCGGAAGAGAATGAATATGGATCTTAAATAACTGAACATTGTAAGACTAGACCTCTAAAATGAGTTCATTTCTCTAAGACCTAAGTTGTGGGGGCATAAAATATGCTTGGATCTGAATATAAAGCCGAGTTTCCTTGCTGCTGTGTGTTGGTCCCAATGGTGTTCCAACTTCCAACGTGTCATTGCACTACCGGAACGCTGAAATTCCGGGAGGCCTGGGGATCCGAGGTCCTCCTACAAAAATTTTGGAAATATAATATGTTCCCAAAACCACTGCCGGAACGGTGTTCCAATGCGTTCCGGCACCACTGGTTTCAACAGGTTTTGAAAGAGACCCAAATATATGGTTAGAAAAAAAGGATTAAGTGAATTGCTTTCAAGTTGAAGTCCAGGTAATGTCCGAAATCTGTGTGGTCCTAACCATAAATAACACTGCAGATTTCGCCACAAAGAAAATAGCATTATCTAAGAGAGGTCGGAGGCGATTTTTTTATGATAATGATGAGAGAATGAGTTACACCAAAAAGGTGCAACCCCTAAAGGCCTCGGTTGGCTCCTCCATCGTGAAAAGAAGAAGAAAGAATTTTATGGGTTGGGTGGGGGTCGAAGGTATCTGTGGATACGGGTCTTAAATAGCTGAAGGTTATAAGTCGCGGGAAAGATGATGGCAGGGAGCTAGTTCCAGTCTCTGGAGACGCTTAGCATAGACACAATCATAGATAAAAGATATACGACACAATGATCAGGGGACTCGACCCAAAGAGTATGCCTGGAAAATTTTTATCCTGGCGCCCAAGATAAAACAAAATAAGAGAATGAGTCTTGAGTGTATTTAAGTTACCTAAATTTTGAGAGTCCTATTTTTATTGACCTTGAGAGTTAAATTCGAGGTTGATTTATAAAGCAACATAGCTGCAATTATTTGAAACTGTGAACAATGAATGGGATTTACTGATCGTTGGTTAACTTCCACATTTCTAGAGAAAAGCTCTGAATGATATTCCATCAACAGCAACTTTAATAATATTATTTGAGAGAAAACTCAGTAATGCTTTGGGGTTATTTGAAGCCGGCAATTCGGCAAGAAGATTTTTTTGCTAACTATGATCAAAAGGCTTTGAAATATTCAAGGCAATCCCAAAAGTTTCAATATGGGCCTCTAAAAGGCTTTATTCCATCTATGAGTTTCATGAATTTAACAATATTGATCTAATTTCAATATTGCCAATCATGGATTATTTTGTTGGCTTCTATAATTCTAAGTTATGGAGGACATGTTAGCTAATCACCATTATTTCGGAACAGTTAAAAAAAATCATTTATGCTGATAACAAAATATGTGTATATATATATACATAACATCAGCATATCGATATACTATATCATTGAAAGCGAAGTTCATATGAACAAATTTTAAATATCTAAAAATTTCGATTATTCGAAGGGAAAATGACATACCTACTCGTACTTATTAAAGACAATCGAATCAGAGAATGATCTAAACATTCTAAACTTTTATAAGATTCAATTGTCTATTTCATATAGTTATAATATCGATTTCTACTTGAAAAAGTTAGCGACAATTCAAGTGGAAGATGAACGTGCTGGTGGCAAAAATTGTAATTTCAAATTTTATTAAAGCATTACCTTCCAGGACTCCAAAGGGAGTTTTTGTTAATCCCTTCATAAGTTAAAAAGTTTTTAAAGAAATTTCTCTTATAAAAAGAATTGAAATTGAAAATATCCATCTGCATACATACATTTTAAATTTATTTTTAAAGAATTTATGTTGTTTTTTATGGTTCTGTACAAACAAAGAACGGAACCCTATTATATTTTTTATTATTATTATGCCTCAATCATTCTTGTGATTCAGATGTTCTGTTTAGCTTTAGACTATACGGGGGTGCCCATAGGGGGGTGGGGGTAAGTCGCAAAGTGTGTCATTGAAATGTCGGGGGGGGGGGCTGTTTCATTTTAGCATTATATATGCTAAAAATTAAAGCGGTCAAGTCTTATAACTTCAACAATAGGTGATAAAAACCTCTTCTATTTCTTTAGAAGTGAATCAAATGTGGGGGCTGAGTCATGAAGCTAGGGGCGGGAGGCACCCCTGGACTAAATGTTTAAAACATATTTCTAAGCTGATTGATAGACTTTTTAAATTTATTAATTTTCCAATTTTTACATTTCTTAGGTGTTTAAATTGGATTTATTAATTCAGATAGTAATCTATATATATAAAATTAAGGTTTTGTCTGTACATTGCTCCAAATCACGCCAAATTTTGGTTGCACACGTTTCAAGCAAAGTTATGAACGAAAACACCCTCAACAAAATTTCTGTCTGTATGTCTGTCTGTCTGTATGTTTCCGTGGGTTCCGCGAAAAGTTGCTCACGATTCACGTAAAAACGGCTGAAGGGATTATTATGAAATTTCATATTTACATCAGATGTCTTCTAACTTACGTTTTTAGCTATATAACGTTTTGATATTTTGACCCCAGAAGGGGGTTTGGGGGGCGCACGAATGAAAATTATCAAATAACTCCTAAACTATTAACCTTACGGCAAATTTTATGATAAACAAAGGGAATGTGATTTCTGACAACTTTTGTTTAAAAAAATTTTCCCAAAAACCCACTCAAAAAAAGGGGGAGTGTGAAAAATGTAAATTCTTGCCCTTGGTGCAAACCTCAACTAATTTATGATAAAATCAATGACTGAATTTGAACAAGATCGGTTAATTTTCTGTGAGAAAATTTTAAAACACAAAAATATATGAAAAATATTGGTTGAAAATAGTTGAAAAGTCCAAATGAAACATAACGTATACCTTCAGAATTGAAGACAGTAGAAATTAAAAACATGAATCGAATGAACAGCTATATTTAATTGAGCATTTGAAATTTTTTTTTACAAAAATCATACAATAGATATACATAAAAGTTAATTTTTTTCTTTTTTAAATTTTTACTTCGAGCGAAAACTCCCCATCCGAGTTCCTATGTTTAATAAAATTTTTAAAAATTAGAAAAAATTTTCTTTTAAAATCAGAGGGAACAGCTACCGGGTAGTAATCAATTCATTCATTTACATTAAATATTAATTTTTTCCCCGATCTTTCATCTTCAAAAAACTTTATAATTAAGCAAAACAATAGTTATTTATTTTCAATCTTTAAGTATAGTCACTAGTTTAACACATTTTTATAATATATTTAATACATTCAGGGAAGGTCCGTAATACAAAAATAAATAAATACATTATTTGTTTTTAAAACTAGACTTCAGATGTAGTATTGTTTGATTATATCAATTAATTTTACCTAATATGTATAAATTTTATTTAACTACAACTACGAAACTCGTCCTCGCTCAGTCGGTACAAATTTACGAGGGGTGAACCGCGATTGGAATTAGGTGTTAACGTCTTTGGAATGATGTAGAATTATTTTGGAATTCATTAGATAATGCTCCTTCTTCTATTGTCTTCTACTTGGAAATGAAAGTAGAAGTAGGTGTAGACGATATTAGATCGCAAGTTCACTCCTCGCAAATTTACAAACTGTTCATTTTAAAATAGTATGATCAGACTAAATTATTTTATTGACATGAAAACTCGATCAGTTACAATAATAATTTTTATAAAAAAAAATAAAACCGACTTCTAAAAAAATTAAATGCAACAAATAAAATAATAAACTCAAAAATAAAAAAATACACTAAAAGGTATAAAATAATAATCTAATTTAATTACAACTATACGACGAAATATTTACATGAAATCACTTTTTGAAGTCGGTGCCAAACATATACATTTTATGAATCAAACTCGACGGATTTTACTTAGTACGATTGGCGGGTACGCTCGCTTATATAGTTTGTTTAGCACCGACTTCAAAAAGTGATTTCATGTAAATATTTCGTCGTTTAGTTGTAACTAAATTAGATTATTATTTTATACATTTTAGTGTATTTTATTTTATTTTTGAGTTTTATTATTTTATTTGTTGCATTTAATTTTTTTGAAGTCGGTTTTATTTTTTTTATAAAAATTATTTTTATTTTTCTCTTTTTAGTGATGTTATTAATAGTGACTTAATATAATACCTTGCATGCATCTCGTAAGAGAAAGGGTCGGACGAATGAATCAGAAAATGATAATAAAATTAAATTCAAAAATATAGAAATTATCTAGAAACGTTTGCGGGTTTTAAATGAATGTTTTCAGATTGATTTTTTATAAAAGATTTTATTTATTATAATTTCGATTATTTGCTCATAAGAATTGGATATTTACGTTAATTCGTCATTGATCATATCATCAGAACTTGACCAAATTAATATGGGACCACCTATAAGTACCCTCTTTCCAATATAAAAAGAATCATCGAAATCGGTTCATAAACAAAGAAGTTATGCAAACAGCAAAAAAGGTCCAATACCAATGAAAAAAAAACTTGACCAATCGGAAGCTAGACTGAACCCAATGCAATAAAAATCATCAAAATCGGTTCACAATTTGCGAAGATATTGGGTAACATAGACACAAAAAAAAACACTCGAATTGAGAACCTCCTCCTTTTTTGAAGTCGGTCAAAAATATCATTTTATTTATATTTAATATTTTATAGAAAGAATTTAATTTAAAATTTTATATCTATTATAAATAAAACAAGTGAGGAGTATTCACAACAAAATTACCCTCATCCACTTTATGTCTTCAATGTAAAAACGTTAGAGAAAGAGAAGAGAAGCTTACATTACTGTTATCTTATTCATGGGTTTAGAAGATTTTCTATTCGTTCCATTATCAGAATATCTATTGATTTGCAATGTCTTAATCATAATCTCGTTAGCAAAGGAAGTTTTCAATTTTTTACTTGATTCTTTTTCATAAGAACTCTCTCTCTCTCTTCTATAGGAAAAAATCTATATTAATGACATGGCAACATTTTTCTTTCCCCTTCGTATGTGACTAATATAATCCCAATAGATATATAAGAGTCATATTTCGCTGCCTTCATGCATTACGTGGGCGGCGTTTTGGATAGAATGTCGGTCATCAGAGGCTATGAGTAGAAGTAGTAGTAGTACGTAGATCCGATCAGCTTCCTTATGCGGTCCAATTTAAATAGCAATTTTTAGTTGATTTCGAAAAATTAATTTTTGGCTTGAATTCAACATTAGAGATTATTTTCCAGGAGCTTGTGGGTGAAATCGATTTTTTTTTGTACAATTGGTTCATTTCTAATTATTATTTTTACTTTACGATATAGGATATGGTCAAGTATTGCATGAAAAAATGTTTTTTTGATTCGTTCTTTTTAAATACCTCAAAAATGGCTGAAACTATTTTGATAAAAAAAAATTGGACGAAACCATGCCGATTTGGTCTAGACAAAAAGCTATAATAAATGAACATCGAAAAATTATATTTTACGAGATATTAGTTATTTTGTCAAAATGTCTGGTTAGTTCGTTACCAAATTTTGTGTACGCTCTAGCTCAAAAACTGGTGTGTTTACTATAAAAGAGTCCTATCTTTAGTAACCGAAATGGGGGGGTCGAGGGTTAAAAAATTGAATTATCAATTATTAAGTTAAGTCCTAGGCCCTTTGATCGATATGTACGAAATTTCGGATGTGCACCCTATGCGCTTATATGAAAATGACTCACTATGTGAAAATGATGGTGATCCTCCCCACCAAAGGAGGGGGGGGGTCAAAAATAATTTAAAATAATAAAATTTTCTAACAAAGATCAAATAATATAATATAATATATATATTTATAATAGAAGAGTAAAAGAAGATATTAATTGTTAATTATCCCAAAGTGGGAGGGTCTCTTTTAAAAAATTTAATTATAAAATTTTCAATCCAAAAAATAAAGTTAGTCGAAACTTAATATTAGCAGATCTATCTCTAGCAGCACAAAACATATTGGAACTATATAGTTTCCCTATATAGGAACCATCATCAAAGCGAAACGCGTTTAATGTGAATAAACTATACAGGCAGCCTATATAGTTACTGTGTCAAATCTATATGGGCACCCTAGACCGACCCAACACTAAAACTATGTTGGTAGCCTGCACCGACCCGACACCAAGGCTACACTGGCAGCACACACCGACCCAACACCAATGCTATATTGGCAGCATACACCGACCCAACACCAAGGCTATAACTTACACCGATCCAAAACCAATGCTATATTGGTAACCTACACCGATCCAACACCGAAACTATAGAAGAGTTGCCGCGTGGTCGACGACAGATGGAAGAATCTAAAATAATCTAATTTAAAAAAAGATTTAATTATTCCTTTAGGGGACCAAAATGGGTGGTTCAAAAATATAATTATCAATTATAAGTCCTAGACTCTTTGATCGATATGTACGAAATTTCACATATGAGCTCTATACGACATTTCGGAAATGAGTCTCTATGGAAAGTAAGAGTGACCAAAGAAGGGGGGGGGGGGGAAAATAATTAAAATGATAAAATTTTCACACAACAATACTTAAAGCTATTTGTCCTAGAAGAGTGCTATATTTAAAAGAAGATACAAGTAGTATGCTCAATAGAAGGGAGGAAAAAAATAAAATTTTAGTTTTGTATTTTGCAGCCAAAAGTTGTAACAGATTATCTGGCTGTTCTTATATAAAATTTGAGCAATTTTAGTTAGCATCTTTAGCATCAGTAGAGCCTACCAAGCTTTTAAGTCACGAAAATTACACTGCTCTGCAAAAAAATTCTTCTTATAGCGCTTAATGTTTCTTTTGAGAATAAAGATAAAGTTTAAATAAGTAATTTTTTCTATTAAGTATATTCAGAAAATCAAGGTAATTTTCCTAAATTATAATGTAACGTAACTTTTATGAAAAGAGAAAAACAGTAAATTAAATAGCCGCTTGATACACAACTTTCTTTCGCTATTACAGATTGTAAATACAAAAATTAAAAAATTCATTCATATTTCGATCCACCCTAATGTTCAATTCCTCGTGAGTCCAAAATTAATAATAGGGTTAGGGATTCTTTCATAAGCAATTATAAATTATGTTTTTAAATATTAAATATAAGAGAGGGGCCAGGTGTATGTAAAGTTGTATGGTTACCCACATCTTATTATAATAAAATTTCGTTAATGATATAATAATACAAAATTGCGAGGAATAATTTGCAAATAATATCTAGTTTCGTGCAGCAAATTTTCGAAGGCTGTTAGAATATATGCATTTTTATATTCTGTTAAAGTTTTTGTTGCATTTTATGTGATTCTAACAAACGTTTGCATAACATTCGTATTTTTATTACCTATTTTTAGTTTTGTAAGAAATATAGCATAGGTGGCGATTTGGCTCAGCTTATTCCGGCATATTTGTAAATTCAAATGTTTTTGACATTTTTTCTAAAATTTTTCATTAATAATTTATTATAAAAATAGGGAATGAATACATACAACGAAATAAAATCTATTTTTCTAAATATTATTTGCAAATTATTTTTCGCATTTCTGTATAATACTCGTATCATTAACGAAATTTTCAAGGGCGTGCCCAGAATTTGAGCTAGGGTGGGTGGGTGGGGGGGGGCAGCTTATATTAGTTTCGAGGGAGGGAGGGTGCAAGTTCGAAATAAATATGTAGTTTAAAATTTAATAAATTATTTTAAAAAGACGCCGCTATGAATTGATGGATATATTTTTATATTTTCTATTTTTTAGTTGCCAAAATAATAGACTTTATTTCTTCTTATAGGGGGGGGGGGGGCAGCTGCATCTCCTGCCCATAGCTGGACACTCCGGAAATTTTATTAAAAAAATAATTACAAAGTAACAAGGTTTAAAAAGTAAATTAGATTGATTTTGATTGAATAGCTTGGTAGTCCTCAAATCAAATGTTGAACATTTTTATTAGAGCAATATCAGCAAGTATTATTGGCAGAGGAGATCCATTTTGTCAAGCTTAAAATGGAATACTTGAAATTAAAGAAGTATAATTTGAAAAAAATAAATTTGTTTGAAAAGAAATAGCAATTTTTTTCTGCCCGTTTACATGAAAATAGACTTTTTGTTGAATGGTATTAATTTAATGTAATGGTAACGTATTTTAGGAAATGATTTAGAGATCTTATAGTGTGAAGATTTGATTCGTTCAAGTGAATCGTGATATTGTACCTATTGATCTGGGTGAAGGATTAATCTGAATTGATATTTCTGAAAAGCTCAGCTGTTGTACCCCTCCCCCTAGAATGGTGTTCCGTAGCAAACAGGAATATTGCATTTAGCGGTTCCAGCACAAGATATTAGTGAATCCATGCATATACTATTATGTTCTATTCTAGATATGAAAGTTAAAGGGCAGGGGAGTCGGTCTTCCATTGGTTTATCGCTTAGAGAATATTAGGATATAATGTTATATATCAGTTAAGTAATAGTAAAAATCAATAATCAAGGAATTACCGATTCGGAGATACTTCAAGTCATTTGAAGAGTAACTAAGTAGTAAAATGTTCTACATATTTCAATAATTTTATTTAGAGCGAACTTGAATTGTTTTCTATTTTTTAGCGTTTCCTACTCTACTAAATAATGAAATCTTGTAACTCTGCTCCCCATTTTGTCAAAAATAGTGTGGTTCTTTAATCGCGAGAGTCATTTAAACTGCCTTTTTTAACCGACTTCAAAAAAAGCAGGTATTATAATGAATTCAATAAATTGCCGCAAAAATTAATAGAAAATTAACGAATTTTGGTATAAAATTTGATGAGAAGCATATATTCGAATGGGTTTGTTTAAATATGGTTGAGGATGTTATATATTTGATCCTGTGTAAGTTTCCTTACGCCACGACAACTGCAGAGTAGAGAGAATAAAGAAAACGACCCGAAAATTAACGAATTTTGAAAATGATAATTATTGAAGTTAATCTAGAGTGCATTCATATATTATCATTGATAACAAATCGTGCATATTTCTTAAAAAAATCATAAATTTAGCAAATGTGATTGTATGAAAATTAAAAACATTTCTTTTTGATAATGATAAATTCCGCAAAAATTTGTGTATAATAATGAAGTAGATCAATAATTAAAAAAATAAACTTTAGAAAATTAGAGAAGGTAATTAAAAACAACTTCAAAGCATCTTTTAAAATTAATATAAAGTGAACTTTATTGAATAGAATTAATTCACTTTATATCAATTTTAGCGCAGATTAAATAAAAATGTTTTACAGGTCCTTTGAAATCGTTTATTTTTTACGTTATAAAGATTATTACTTAAAAAATTTTCAATGATTATTTATTTACTTAAGGGGCCATTCATAAAATACGTCTCTCAAAATTTCGCCATTTGGATCCCTCCCTCCTTCGTCAGACTGCGTCACATTTTCTGGAACAAATATAACGTCCCAAAAGCTAGACCCCCCTATTATAAAATTAAAAAAACAACAAGTTAAGAAAAAAATTAAAATAAAATTGATGAACTGCGAACAATCAAGTTTCCTTAGATTACCCTCCCCCTTGTCACATATATCATCAAACTAAGCAGTACCCCTCCCTCACCCCTGTTTACGTATTTTATGAATGGTACCTAAATTCATATACATTTCATATCAGCCTATTTTTAATTAATTTAGTTAAACGAAAATTTGTAAAAAATAAAATTTGTATCAATTTCAAAATTCTTAAAGTTTAGACGGGCAAATAGAACTCGGATTTATGATTCTTGAAATTAATTTGTAAATAATCAAATGTAACAAATAATTTTTACACCAGTTTATTTTACAAATATGTAAAATAAACAAGGCGCGGCTTTCACCAAAAGACGAAAAGCGTACGAGGATATCAATGACAAATTCAAGGCCATTATTGAATTTAAGAAGACGTTTTTAGTAGATTTGAAAAAAAGCAGGAGATAACTGGTTTCACAGACAAAAGATCTGCCGAAAGAAGAACATTATGGCCGAGGGATGAATAAGGGACTTCCTAATATGCTGTACACCTACTTCCACTTGTACTTCCAAATGTTTCCAAGTACTTCCAAATATTTCCAGGTACTTCCAAATGTTTCCAAGTACTTCCAAATATTTCCAGGTTCTTTCAAATGTTTCCAAGTACTTCCAAATATTTCCAAGTAATTCCAAATGTTTCCAAGTACTTCCAAATATTTCCAAGTAATTCCAAAATACTTCCATAAGTGGTACACCTACTTCCAATCGCGGATCACCCCTCGAATATGGCCAATAGTTTGGACTCACAAGAGAGCGGCAGCACGGAACTTGAAGGCAAATATTTTTAAAATCGGATTAAATTTTTACGATACGTTCATTATCTAACGAGTTATTTATATAGTGGTTCTACCTAAAAATCCAAAGTTATTTCAAAGTAGTAATTAGCGTTTTTTCATATTAGACAAAACTCTAATTTTTCAAAAAACAAATTTTGGATTTTTACGCTAATTACTACTTTGAATTAACTTTTAAAAACATGAAATTAATAAATATTACAAAACAATCAATTATT
>JALMQS010000061.1:8938302-9009143 GCA_024734495.1 Forficula auricularia
AATTATTGGATAAAAATACTTGGTAGGTTTCACATTAAGATATAAAAAAATAAAACGAATTTATTTTTAGAGAATCTTTAATCTCGATATATATATTTCGGGTGACTAACCCATCTTCAGGAGATACAGAAAGTAACTGACCTGAATAAGTCGAAATTGAATACAAGTCAATGGTAAAATTTATTTTTAAGATAACGAAAGGGTAAATATTTAAAATTAGTGGAGGGAGAAAAGGTAGGAAGTCTACTTTGGATTAATTTTGAATGGCCTTTTGAGAAAAGAGGATTTCGAATTTGAATACAACTCAATGGTAAAATTTATTTTTAAGATAACAAAAGGGTAAATATTTAAAATTAGTGGAGGGAGAAAAGGTAGGAAGTCTACTTTGGATTAATTTTGAATGGCCTTTTGAGAAAAAGAGGATTTCGAATTTGAATACAACTCAATGGTAAAATTTATTTTTAAGATAACAAAAGGGTAAATATTTAAAATTAGTGGAGGGAGAAAAGGTAGGAAGTCTACTTTGGATTAATTTTGAATGGCCTTTTGAGAAAAGAGGATTTCGAATTTGAATACAACTCAATGGTAAAATTTATTTTTAAGATAACAAAAGGGTAAATATTTAAAATTAGTGGAGGGAGAAAAGGTAGGAAGTCTACTTTGGATTAATTTTGAATGGCCTTTTGAGAAAAGAGGATTTCGAATTTGAATACAACTCAATGGTAAAATTTATTTTTAAGATAACAAAAGGGTAAATATTTAAAATTAGTGGAGGGAGAAAAGGTAGGAAGTCTACTTTGGATTAATTTTGAATGGCCTTTTGAGAAAAGAGGATTTCGAATTTGAATACAACTCAATGGTAAAATTTATTTTTAAGATAACAAAAGGGTAAATATTTAAAATTAGTGGAGGGAGAAAAGGTAGGAAGTCTACTTTTGTTTAATTTTGAATGGCCTTTTGAGAAATGAGGATTTCGAATTTGAATACAACTCAATGGTAAAATTTATTTTTAAGATAACAAAAGGGTAAATATTTAAAATTAGTGGAAGGAGAAAAGGTAGGAAGTCTACTTTGGATTAATTTTGAATGGCCTTTTGAGAAAAGAGGATTTCGAATTTGAATACAACTCAATGGTAAAATTTATTTTTAAGATAACAAAAGGGTAAATATTTAAAATTAGTGGAGAGAGAAAAGGTAGGAAGTCTACTTTGGATTAATTTTGAATGGCCTTTTGAGAAAAGAGGATTTCGAATTTGAATACAACTCAATGGTAAAATTTATTTTTAAGATAACGAAAGGGTAAATATTTAAAATTAGTGGAGGGAGAAGTCTATTTTGTTTAATTTTTGAATGGTCTTCTGAGAAATGAGAATTTACACACAAAACAAATTTGCAAATATTTAAAGAATGTAATCAATGATTGTATCTTAACTTCTAATTGATTATTTAGTATATTCGTTTTATTTGAGAGAGCTAATTTTATTTCGGTTGACTCTAAAAAATCTAAACGTAAGCCCTTTCTTTCGAAATGTAACGGAACTAGGTGGCTCCTAATGGAACCTATGATGAAAACACACACACACACACACACACTCACTCCCCAGAGAGAACATTTTCTACTTTGAGGAGGCTTAATTCGTACGTATACTAAGGAACTCCTGTGGCCAAGCGATAGACTTACCGGATTAGCTCTTATGTCTATTCAGACATGGATATTTCCACCGACAAAGTTTTAAATATGTTTGCAAATAAAAAAAGAAGATTGGATTTTGTTTTGTAAAATTTCTATGTGTACTTATAATATGCTTAATACATAATCTAGACACACACGGTCAGTGTGTCAGCCAGAACCATTTCAAGCTACTTTCGACTTGATAACTCAAAAACTATATATACTTTCTTGAAAATTTTCACGCCTAATAAGACCCACCAGAACAACGCATCCCAAATTTCATGAATAAATCTATTATAGTTCTTGTGTTATTAAGCTCTGAACAGTTATATTTTTAACACTGACTCACTGACTGACAGTATCAAAACTCTAAAGTATATACTTCCGCTTATCCTAGAAGGTTGAAATTTGGGATACTGGTAGAGTTTGGGCTACAGTTAAAGGAAAAAGTCGAAAAAAGGAAACTTTCCCTTTTTCAGGACTCCAAATGAAGGTGAAATTTATTATAGGCTTAATTAAATATGTATATTCAAAATACAATCAAGCTAGAATTTGAAATAGGCATACTGGTAAAGCTTGAACATTAATAAAGGAGAAAACAAAACCGAAACTTTCCTACTTCGGTGTCCGAAATGAAGTTCGGTTCAAACGGCTTCGCCGACAAAAGGGTTGAGATCTAAAAACGGATACCAAGTATTATCGCATAAATCATAGCTATAGGGATGTAGAACGTTCTTCAATTGATTTAAAAGGAAATTTCGAGCATGTTCTTTATATTAACTATAAATTGACAAGCTATATCCAACTAAATTGTTTGTAGTATAAAATAAGAACAACTAGCAAAGTTAAAGCTTAAGCTTGTATTAAATATCATCATGTTAAACGTAAGTTATTTACTATTATAACTTGGCAAGTTACAAATTTAATATCAAAGAACGTAACAAATTTTCTTTTAAATCAATTGCAAACAAGTACATCCCTATAGCTATGATTTAAGCAATGCTATGGGAACTTGCACCGTTGATTCCAACCCCTTTTGTCGGCGATGCCGTTTGTACCGAACTTGGCCCCTTTTTTCACATTTATGTTTTTGGTCAGATAAATACTTTTATTAAAACATTTTCTAAATTTTTTTTCAAAACTATTTTAACGACTTTTGGGTGAAAAATAGTCTTGGCACCCCGATTTTTATTTCCCTAGGTAAATGCCAAAAAAGAGGGCGGCAGATTCTTATAAGATATTAACCCCCCCCCCTCCAGAAAAAATTACTAGGTACGGCCCTGTATCTAACTAATAATAAGTGAAATTAGCATTTTTCAGGCCAGCATTTCTTGTGCTGTGATTGTTTGACAATGTTCATTAGTGAAGCAATTTTTGAACAAACATCAAAAGAAATGTATACATATGAAATTACATTTAATTTTAAAAATGAAATTTCAATTATGAAGAAATACATCAGCTTGAGGGTAAGTTCATTTATTTGAATTATAACCTGAACCATTCTCCCAAAACTTTTGTTCAAACTCTAATATAGATGAAATTAAGCCTTTGTCCTCCATTTCGAGACCATTACGATATCCAAGGGATTATTGGCGGGGGTTGGTTAAAAGTTCACTTTTTACAGTTTTTCGCTTATAACTCGAAATCGGTCCATATTTTTGTAACAACTGTCCATATCGCTAAATTAAAGGGACAAAATTTCGCGTCGATTAAAAAGATATTATTGTAGTAGTTTTTATTTTATTTTTGAACTAGATTAAATTTGCTAAAATTCAAACAAAGTTTCATCTTAATTGTATAATGGTAACTCGGCCGCATTGAGGTTGTAGTTTTGAAAAACTACAATTTTTTTTGCAAAATAAAATCCCAGTTTTCCCTACTTCTAAAATAAAAAACCACTCATCCTAGAAACTTGATTCTATTTCATTCTATAGAAATTTTGTTTACTTGGACCACTTTTTGTAAAAAACTCCTAGATTTACACATTAGACATCACATTTTTCTATGAAGGAAAACTGCCATTTTTTTTGCAAAAATTGTATTTTATTTGAAGACGGCAACCTTATTGCGGCCGTTTCATTATCGAATTAAGTTGAAACTTTGTTTTAATTTTAGCAAATTTAATCTAGTTTAAAAATGTATAGAATCGTCTTTGTCGAAATGCTCTCCATGGTCAAAATGGAAAAAAATTGAAAAAAGTGTGAGTATTTGGGATAGGTATTCAAAAGTGATCCAGGAGAAATTTTGTCTTCTTTAATTTACTATAAGATTTGCTAGTTTACAAAATATCGGCCGTTTACAAGTTATGTTACGAAAAGCTGGAAAAGGGGAACTTTAACCCCCTCCTAAAAATTAAGCTAACCTTGGGATCTTTGAGAGACATTATTAAATCAAGTTCTGGCGAAGCGTTTAAGACTATTTCCAAAATTCTGGGATTTTTATCTACCGATTTGTCTAATTTGACTGGGCTAATATACTACTTTTTTATTCAATTGACATAATTAAATGATTTCACAATTAAAAATAACAAAACTACAATAAACTTTTCGTTTTATATTGAATTTCATCTCTAAATTCATCTCTTTAAAACATTTATTTTTTTCTCAGATACAGTAATCGAACTAAGAATGAAACTGAAGCATTATTTCTGTGAGGAATGTTTCTTTGTGATTTTTACTACTATTTCGAATTTAAAGCCATATACAGGAAGGCCATTCAGAAGTAAGTCTTTCAAGTCATCTTAGAGATCGGAAATACAAGAAAACCAAATCGAGACTTCATTGCCATCAATCTCAGATAGTGCTTCAGTCACCTTGCATGATCAATATAATGCCGCCAAATGTTCTTTACCCTCTCCTAGCAATAAAAAAAAATTGAAAACAAAACAAACTAATCAATTTTTGGGAACTATTTCTATCAATGCCATACTGGCCAAAAGCCTTTGCCTGTGGATTCACGAGAAGGGTTTCTCCTATAAGAGTCATCTCAAGACTCATTTACTTATTCATTCAGGCGAAAAGCCTTTCGTATGTGATCACTGCAAAAAGGGTTTCTCAGATAAGAGTAATCACAAGAAACATTTACTTACTCATACAGGCGACAAGCCTTTCGTTTGTGAACAATGCGAGAAGGGTTTCTCGCAAAAAGGTGATCTCAACAGGCATTTAATTATTCATACAGGCGACAAGCCTTTCGTTTGTGAACATTGCAAGAAGGGTTTCTCTCGAAAAGGTGATCTCAACAGGCATTTAATTATTCATACAGGCGAAAACCCTTTCGTATGTGATCAATGCAAGAAGGGTTTCTCTCGAAAAGCTCATGTCAAGACTCATTTACTTATTCATTCAGGCGAAAAGCCTTTCGTATGTGATCACTGCGAGAAGGGTTTCTCACGGAAGTCAAATCTCGAGACTCATTTACTTATTCATACTGGCCAAAAGCCTTTTGTGATCACTGCGAGAAGGGTTTCTCACGGAAGTCAAATCTCGAGACTCATTTACTTATTCATACGGGCCAAAAGCCTTTCGTATGTGATCACTGCGAGAAGGGTTTCTCACGGAAGTCAAATCTCGAGACTCATTTACTTATTCATACGGGCCAAAAGCCTTCGGTCTGATAACACTGCGATAGGCATTTCTCAGAAAAGAAGAGTCTCAAAACGCATTTGATAATTTCAGTGCAAGAAAATTGATCATTGCTTCTATTTTAAATAAATAAATGAAAAATCAGAAATGCCAATCAACAAATGAGGTTACGTACAAGGCAATTAAATTAGAAGAAGTTGAAGCGATCTCTGACGTCCAACAGTCATTTAGATTCAACCTTTGTGTCTAGTAAGACTATTTGTACTTTTCCCCTGTATCTATTGCAGGCTTTTTATTTGAAACTCTCTTACACGTTTGAATATTTACTTTTTTACAAATTTGAGCTGTTTATATATTAACTTGATTTTTTCAATTATATTCATGCTTTATAATAATATCAGTTATATAATTCATTATCGTTACGCTTGACAAGGAAATCCCCAAATAATTTTAAAAAAACATTTATTATATTACAATTTATCTAATTATTATAATGTATTTCATCAATATTTTTATAATAAAATCAAATGATTTTTTTAACAATATTATAATAAAATTATTACATTATATTAATTTAGTTTTTTTTTTTTTTTAGTAAAATAAATAAACCTAATTTTAATTATATATAATTTGTTCAAATAGATTATAACTATTCATAAATATATATAAATTATAATTGGTGAAATACTGATCACCCCTCTATACGTATTTCTGTATATATGAACATATATTAAGAAAGTAATCCACATAATATTATTATAGTAGGTAAACCAGAGAGCTAAATTTACAGGAATAATATTTTTTCAAACTTAAATAATAAAAAAAATATTTTAAATCTACTATGGTACTAATTATCTATCTGGGAACGCTGAGTACCTATACTAGAGAGTCAAACATTTTGGTTTAAATATATGACTCAAACACTTGATAAAGGAATGGAATGTAATTAATATATTCAGTAGAGTTTTCTTTCAGATCAGTCTATACCAGTTCAAGCAATCCAACTCAAGCACTGTCTACCCGTTTGCATGAGACAACTACTGATTACTCAAAACTTCTTTCAACTATTGTTCATTGATGCCTTGTGGGGGCTTTTTTCTAAAATAAACCACTCAAAATAGCTGATTTTAGACATTTTTTACTTGTAAGCGAACAATATTTTGTTGTGGTTTCCAATAATCTGAAATCTTCCGTGGATTCGATCGCTTTATTGGCATACCTAAAACACAAATGACTTTGAAAGACGTTTCCCCTACTCCAATAGGTCCATAAGAGAATTACTTTTTTTTGTTCCTTTGAGGGGCTTTTAATTCTTCCTATTCAAACTCACCAATGACTCAGAGTTTGTCTGCAACCTCTGTGGCCTCTGTATTAACACCATTGACTCCATCATCAGATCTAATGTTTTCAAGAAACCCTTGGACCCTTTTTATTAAATTTATTGAACTTTTATAATTAATAATTTATAATTTTAAATATTAAAGAAGTACACACCTACCCGTTAAACAAGATATTAATATTTATTCACGATCTCGAATTAATTTCAAAATGCACCGTGTAATTCGGGAATGTATTTTTTTATTATTTGGAACTTATTCATAATAATTTGTATAATTTTATTCCAATACAACCATTTAATTTAGAATAAAATCTGTTTTTAGCATCAATTGTGTTTGTATTACTATTAAATTATTATTACTATTACTAAAATTTTAAGACAAAGACGTCTGAAATTTTCTTTTGTATATTTAGTCTAATTCTTATAAATATTTCTTAATTTCTATTATGTATAACATATTATTAAGCTAGCAATTTTTGAATGAATTTTGCTATTAATTTATATAAGCGTATTTTTATTGTATAACATATTTTTGTTGAATCGATACATTTTAACTTCTTTTAAAAAAAGGAAATTATAATTGTGTATTATCCTTAGTGGAATAATTAAATAAAATGTTTAAATTAATCAATCAAAACTATCTGGAATGCTTTGTTTATGCTATCAAGGAGTAGATACAGCCTGTAAGTATTTATTTATTTTATCTCTCTATCTACCTACTCTATTCTGCTCCTTTATTAGTGAGTGGTTTATTTTTTTACTTTTCAATATATGAATTTTGAATTTGGTTGTGTTAATCTCATTTCTATTTTGCTTCAAATTTTAAATTATAATCATTTTATTGAAATTTTAATAAGATTTTTATTTCGGGAAAAATAATTAAATATCTGTTTTAACTTTGTATATTTAATTGATTTGTTTGAGACTATAGTTTCGAAGTTTCATCAGTCTTTTTAATTAAAAATAATGATTGAAGAGCTATTGGATCAAATCTGAGATTGGATATAAAAAAATGCATTTTGTTAAAGTACTGAACAGACGATTCAGTTGATTCACTTGCCTAACAGCTAGAAAGCTAGAACATAACAATTAAAAAATAAAAAATTAAATCCTAAAATTTAAAATTATGAGAGATGCGTAGCCATCAGAGGGCGACGGTTTCTGTCCCTAGCATTTTTATACAAGGGCTGTTAAAGGAGGCAAAGATCTAAATGGTTCCTTCGTTGAGCCTTTAATACTGAAGAAGGAGAGAAGATCTTCCCTGAAATGTCAGTTTTTTAGAGAAAGAAAATAACGTTTTAATAAATAATTAATTTTTATTTGGATGCAGTTTTCAGTTTTGCTTATTAATTCTTCATTGATTTTCTAATAACATCTTTAGACAAAGATTAAAAATAAATAAAACAATTGAAAGGAAAAATTAATTTATATTCGAGGGTTTTCTTTGAAAACGGACTGGTAGATTTATTATATCAATGGAAGGCACTCCAAGAAGAAAATAAAAAGAGAATTTGTCCAATAAAAGCCTATTTATTTAACGTTTATTTAAACTGATGTTTCTTTAGAAGATCACCCTTCCTTCATCAGGGCTCCAAAGGGTCAATGAAAAAGAAATAAAATCCTTTCTTTCTCGCTGTAATCATCACCTATTTGGTGATAATTTTCAGTTTTATGCTCACTGCTTGCCCAACCAAGTTGTCCAGTCTATTTCATTAATTAATCCAGAGCTTCTGTCTTTCTTCCTGGGCTACAAATAATTTAATCTCTGTTAATCCTCTAAAATCGCAGAGAATGCCTTCCAACTAACTTACTACCTCCCTATTCTCTACAATAACAATATTATTCCATTCACTTGCTCAGCTAAGAATCTAGGAGTGACTGTTTCCTGTGTAATTTATCTTGAAAGTCCAAACAATAATATATGCCGTAGTGTTTATGGGCCCCTTCACTGAAGCGACTCTCATATTAAACGCCATATAATCTTCTCCTCAAGCAAGAGTTTATTAGCTGCCATTTTCCAGTACTGCGACATAATCTTTTCGAATTCCCTCGGGCAAAAGACTAGAAATATCTTTGAATTCATGCACCCGCTATGTCTTAAATCAAAAAGCACGTAGCCATCTTTCTGAGCAGGATAAAAACTTATTTTAAACACAGATTTTTCTAAATTTTAGGCTTGGCGGTGTTGTGTGATTATTTATAAGCTATTAAATTCTGATAAATTCATTTACCCACCCATTTAGACAAATTGGTTTGTCGTCGGTCGCTCCACCAGGGTGACACTGCTAGCGCAGGTGCACTATAAAACTAAAGCAGAATTCTTTCATTCCTTCAAATTGGTTTTGGAATGAACTTGCATCCGTAATCATATGCAAACCCGACTCTCAGGTCTTCGTTTCTTATGGATCCACCCAATAACTGATACTCCTTACTCTTATTTCATTTATGTTTTCACCTTTTTCTACTTCCCCTATAAAATTTGTGTATTGGTGAACTTTTTGCCAACTTGTAAAATATTGTTGCTAAAATTATGTATAAACACTTAGGGTGGGACGGACCCAAGGTCCTATGTTTGTATACTTTGTGAAAGAAATAAATAAATAAATACCTCTTCATTTATTGTCGTGTACTTGGGAATGAAAGTGGAAGTAGGTATACACGATATTAGGCCGCGGTTCACACCTCGAGTTTATCTATAACACAGGTGTAAAAAAAAATATGGTGCCTAGGATTTTATAACTGATTTAAGCTATATATGGGGTGCTGGATCTAAATATGAAATCAGTTATTCTCTATCAGCTCTACATTTTTTTAGATACATCCACTCATGAATCTTTCAATGGTTTTTTCTATACATTCAAGTATGGGTGTTGGAAAATTATTATATATGGATTCAGGGCCGTATTTGCGATCTGAGGGGCTCTAGGCTGGAGATCTGAGACGTGGGCCCTACTGGAGAAAATATTTGTTTTTTAATTAACCACATTTTCAACAACCCTTTGTGGTGCTGGCCCATAGACTGCAGCCTAGGTAGCCTATGGTTAAATCTGACCCTGCATGGATTGGTTCCTGTATATTTGATCTACTTATTAACCGTCTGCCCTCCAGTTAGTTGCAGGAAAATCAGCAAAATGTGGAATAAGCATTGCCTGTCTGGTAACTAGATTTGAGCATAGTTTGTGAGTTGATTGACGCCTATTTATTTTATTGACAGCTCAAAGCGAAGTTTGAAATGTCTCCTTCTACACAACGGGAACAAATATGCTTCATTACCAATTGCTCACTCAACGAAAATGAAAGAATAATATTTCACAATAGCTTTGGTGTTGGAGAAAATAATTTATTTTAATATTATTTTTAATTTAAAATTCTGATAAAAAGGTCGATTTTTATTTGAGAGCCGTTTTGAAATTAAAAAAATACAAATATATATAGTATTCCCCCACCTCCACCCCGCTCGACCTCACCCCGAAACCTCGCCCTACCCCCAGATCACCCACCACTGCACCCCACCTCCTGCACCTGTTTTGATTCAACCACCTGATTAATTTTTATTCATCCAATTGTTAGTAAATAAAACCTATCAAAATACAAAATGTGTTTTAGGTTAAAAATAAAATAAAATGAGAGAGTCTTCTGTTTTTTAAATAAAATAATTTTTAATTAATAATTAATAATTAAAAATTATTTTATTTAAAAAACAGAAGACTCTCTCATTTTATTTTATTTTTAACCTAAAATAAAAACAATTCTGTTACCATCGACAGTGAAATCTTTTATTCAACTAATACAAAATGTGTTATTTTTTCAGAAAATTGAGACCTGGTTTATGCAAAACATAAGTCACGTAAGGATAAATGATGACGACTCCTAATCTCTTGCAAACTCAGCTGTCAGCGATAAAGTAGTATATAAGGACGATGCGAGATCGTCGCAGCAAGGCTTGTCTTGACTCTGTTTGAATTGAGACCTCCAGTCTCAATTGTAATAACCTGTTGTATTTATAATTCCAATCAATAAACCAATTATTTTATTTTAAATCAATAGACGGACAAAAGTGTCCTTGTACACAATAATACAATTGAAAATGTTTACAAAAGTCACAAAAATAAATAAAGGTGAAGTGATACAAATCAATAATATACAAAAACTTTAAATAATCAAAAAAGATAATACAAACATTCATAAGATCAAACAATACATACAAATCAATAAAATACAAAAACTTAAGAAATAATCACAAAAAGATATACAAATATACATAAGATCCAAAGAAAGAAAAACACAGAAAAACAAAAAAAAAAACAATTACAATAACAAAAACAGAAACAAAACAAAATACAAATTAAGATTAAAATGTCACGGAGATATAACACTGGCAGACAGCAGGCAAGGCATCATCAATCACAGGCTGGTCGATCTCTCAAAACAGATTGATTTTAGGGATTCTATAGGGTCATGGAAGATGTCAAGGCGATGCGAGATCCGATTAGCAGATCTCTGAATTCGGTCAATCGCGTTGGCATAACCATAATTTGTGTTATGGAAGGGAATTTCAAATAGGTTATTAGACCTGGTTCTATGCGTGGGGAGTCTAAAGTTAATCATGCCAAGCAATACAGGACAATCAATTTTACCATTGACAAGTTTTGAAAGAAAGGTTATATCGAAAAAGTCGCGTCTAACCTCAAGGCTTTGCAGATTCAAGAGAGACATAATGGCATCATAGTCAAGATCCGAGATGTTCATACCGAGCCTGTGATTAATAATACGCAGGAATTTATGTTGAACTCTCTCTATAGCAGATATATGGTTTGCGTAATGCGGACTCCATATAATGGTGCTATATTCGAGTTGACTTCTGACTAATGAGGTATATAGTATTTTTAGAACCTTAATATTTTTGAATAGCTTGGTTGAACGGGATATAAAACCCAACATTTTTCTGGCCTTACTCACCTTAGCCTCAACATGGGGAACATAGGTCAATCTAGAGTCAAGTAAAATGCCCAAGTCACAGATTCTATCAACTCGTGTAAGTTTTGCACCAGCACATGAATAAGAGAAGTCTATGAGTCCAAGAGTCCGATAAAAACTAATAACCTTACATTTTCCCAGGTTAAGGGATAATCCATTATCTCGGCACCACATATCAAAGACCTCGAAGTTTTCCTGCAATATCAAGCAGTCATCCAGGGATTTAACTGTTTTGAAGATTTTCAAATCGTCAGCAAGAAAGAGAATTTTGACATTAGAGAAAATAGTAGATGCGTCGTTAAAGAATAGTAGGAAGAGGAGAGGTCCAAGGTGGGAGCCTTGGGGCACTCCCGATGTTACAGAGAATTCGTCAGAGAGGTGTCCTTTAATTCGCACTCTACAGCTTCTTCCTTGAACATAACTTGATATCCAAAGAAGCATAGGGCCCTGGACACCAATATGCTCTAATTTTAGAAGAAGAAGGTGATGATTGACCGTGTCGAAGGCCTTGCTCAGGTCGGTGTAGATTGAATCCACCTGTAGATGATCCTCAAGGGCCTTGTTTAGAAAGTTTTCATAGATAAGCAAATTAGTTGTTGTTGAACGACCTTTCAGAAAACCATGTTGGTAAGGGGATATTATATTTGAAAGTAGAGGTGTTAATTTATCTGTAATAATCGAGTCAAATAACTTTGGGATGGCCGATTGTGTGCATATCGGACGAAAATTAATTACATTACTTTTGTCACCAGATTTGTATATTGGAGTAATAAAAGAGGTTTTCCATTTACCTGGAAATGTTCCAGTCTGTAATGAGTAGTTAAAGATGTAAAGGAGAGGCTTCAGAATTACATAGCTACAATTTTTAAGAAACAATGGGGGAATACCGTCAGGGCCTACACTATTATTGGGACGAAGTCCAATTAATTTTTTAAGCAATTCATCACTAGAAATAGAGAGAGTGGAGACACAAGCACATGAATCACACCAAGTGGGGGGAAAGTCGGTGATGCAATCACCAGAAGTATATACACTGGAGAAGTTTTGTGCAAAAAGATTACATACATTAGGAGGTGACTCCGCCCTACAGCCATTTAAGAACATGGATGATGGGATAGAGTTATCCTTTTTCATGTTATTAATAAAATTCCAGAAGTTATTGATATTGGATGGAATTGAAATTTCAATTTCATTGATATACCTCAGATAGTCAGATCGAGACAGGGCGTTACACTTTGCTCTCAACTCTTTAAATTTGTTATAAGTTATTAACGAACCAGTTTGTTTATATTTTCGATGTAAGATTTTTTTGTCAATTATGGACTCTTTAAGGATAGGGGAATACCATGAGGGAAATGTATTGTTTTTCATTTTAGAGATAGGGACAAATAGATCAATGGCATTATTGAGGACATTATAGAAATAATCGATAGCGTCTTCCAGTTTAAGGTCTCTGAGTTCGTTATCCCAGTCTATATCTGCGATATAATTGTTTATTTCAGTAAAGTTACCTTTCTTATAGTTTCTAAGAGTATATCTTGGTTCAATAAAAGGAACTGCGGAAGGGAGCGACAGGGTGATTTCCAATGCTGGGTGAAAGAGTATGTCAAGTGGTAATATACTATCCACCATCTCAGCAACAACCACATCTGTTAAGGTCGAGAATACTAGATCCAGGAGATTATTAAATGAGTTACAGACGTAATTTAACTGGATGAGATTCAGATCACACATGAATTCGCGCACAATGTTGACAGTTGAATTAGGAGAGTGGGAAGAAAAGTCCGTATCCCATTTTATGTTTGGGAGATTATAGTCTCCAACGATAAGAAGTTCAGAGTTAGTGGATAAAGTGTGGATCCGTTCAATTTCTTGAAAGTGAGATAAATAGATTTCTGTGGGGGAATTAGGAGCTATGTATGCACAACACAAAATTACATTTAGAGTATTGATCTTTAGTTTGATAAATAGATGTTCAATCTCAGGAGAGTTATTTGGAATGCTGTGAGCTAGTATTCTAGCATGTACAGCCACGAGTATACCCCCACCATCCTTCTTCACACTGTTGAGATTGCTGCGATCAAGTCGGAATATAGTATAATTTTTATGAAAAGAAAGTTCAGATGAAGAGATATCGGGGTTAAGCCATGTCTCGGACAAGACAATAATGTCATAATCAAAATTATGTAAGGTTGCTCGAAGAATCCCAAGCTTCGTTCGCAAGCCACGTACATTTTGATAATATATCCTTAGTTCTCGTAGTTTTTTGGATTCTGAGCAGGTTCCGGTACAATAGTGGGACTTCCGTGTCTATATTTTATAGTGACTAGTTCACCAGCTTCCTTGCGAGCCTCCAGCTGGGCCTTTAAGTCTCTCATATGTTGTCGTTGTATAATGGTTAGATCGGGGGAGATATTGATTTTGGTTTGCTTAAGATAGTTGAACACATCATGTCTTCTTTTGCCCTTTAAGATTTTTAAAGCATCGTCAGTATTGCTTAAGATAACCTTCAGTGGTCGATTTGATCCATCAGTCCGTTGTTTGCCCAAGCGAGTGACGTGGATTTCATTATTTAAATTAGGGTCTATCTTTTTAATAATCGTCTTGGTAAAATCGCTGTCGTGTGATTGGCGTTCTTCAGATGATGAAGAAGGTGACTCGGTGATGCCGTGAATAATTATGTTCTTTTTTCTAGCCTCGCGCTCGTTATGTTCCATGATAAATGATTCCACATTTATACTGGAATCATTTGATGTACCAGTGTGAATGGATGAAATTTTGGTTTTCAAATCTTGAATTTCATCCTTGAGGGTTTGAATTACCTGATGCAGAGATTTTGTTGAAGTCAGGGAGTCCGCACAGCTGTCACAAATAAAACGAAGTTTCTTTTTCTTTGACTTGAGAGCACTAATTTCAGATCTTGATAGTCCGGAGCAACTTGGGGTTTATTCGAAGTAAATATCGTTTTTTTTAAATCATTCGATATTGAAGAATAAAATTCATATTTTTAAATAAATTCTAGATTATTTTTTATTCTATTAAATAAATAAGGTTCTTTATAAGAAGAATTATAAAAGGTTTATTAATAATACTAACATTTAGGTAGAACAAAATATGTTAAAAACCACAATCACAACACTTCTTCAAGGCATTGGTCTGTCTGGGTACAAAAGTAAAAGGGAAACTTTTTTTAAAACTTCAAGATTGCAATTTTTCTATCTGAAATAATTAATTTGATTACGAAAAAACCCATCGAAAACAATTTTGTCGAACATGAGACCCTGACAGATGGAATTGTCGCCCCAAAACCCCATAACCCGTGAATTTCATCAAAATCGTTAGAGCCGTTTTCAAAATAGAACTAAGATACAAACAAATATATAAACCAACAATTTTTGCTCGTTTAATAAGAGTAGATATGTAGATTGGAATATTTGTGATACTAATAGTTTAATATATTCTCTAATCGTATGTTTATCATTTCAAAACGTTGGTATAAAATTAAAATGTTTATCTTTTAGGAAAATAAAAGAGAAATTAATTAAAAAAAAAAAAACCCAAACGTGTAGGTATTGATAAATGAAGGTGTTCGGAAATTTTCAAATTTAACCGCGAAAGGGGGTTGGGAGTCGTAGAAATGTTGGATGATCAATACTTGAAATTGAATTCAATTCTAACCAATCATGCTTTTATTTTTATTCATGAGAATATATGTATTTTTAATTTACTTTAGAAGACTTTATTTTCTACTTTTTAGTATGGTTTTTTAAAATATTTTCATATATGTGTACACTACTTCCATCTGGCGATTAAAATATGAAACTTTTATTTATTATTTCCTAGACCATGAAAGATCTTCCATTTCTCAAGTATTAATTATTCTCTATTTTACCTTACTCTCTGGTATCAAGCCTCCATTTTAGATTTTTACTCTCCTGTCAAACTTATAATAATTTCTTTCTTTCTATTATTTAATTAGGATTGTTTTAATATATTTAAAATATTTAAGAATAATGGATTCATTTCAGATAATTGATGTCAATGAGATTCTTAACAATCCCAATCATTATCCAATTTATACAGGTTAGTCTTCCATTGGTTAAATTAATTAATAATCTAAAATATTTCTTCTAGAGAAAATCAGTATTTTTTGTATCATAATATATTAATGAAAATTATAAACTACTTATCTCTGTAGGAGGGATACCCAAAAAATATTATTAATAAAGGAAACTCATTGAGGTTGTCTACTGTTTGGTGCACATATTCATTCATACATATATATATATAATTGAAATATTTCTAATTAAAAACACTGATGATGAAGATCAAACCATCGAAACTATACTCTCATAAATAAACAATAAATATTTATATTTGATATATGTGTATATTTAATTTGCATCATGTAGATGACACCTTCAATGATTTCTATTTAGAAATCATCAACTCTGTTATTCTAGGCAATCTAAATCTTTTCCATTAGAATATAAGAGTACAAATAAAGATTTGCTAAATATTTAGCGCTATACATATGCCAGATTGGTTCACCTCTCAGGGTACCCGATTGGTCATTTTGGCACTCGGGTTCGAATTCCTAGGGCATAGGTGTCAAACTCAATGTGTAACTTGTGCCAAAATAAAAAGTGTTGCTCGATAAGTTTTTGCTTCAGTTAAAAGCTATATATTAATCACCTTAATTAAATCATTCAATTGTTTTGTAATATCAACCATGAATGCGAAATCCATGCATCCACACTGGATCGCAAAAGAAAAGGTTGTGGGTTGGTTTTTTGAATTCAAAAATTGATGTATTTCATCTTTTTAAATCCCAGAATTGTTTCAGTATTTTGGAGAACGATAGCCAACGGACCTCGGTATAGTAAGACATCCCGGAATAATTGCTTTCTATTTCGTTAAGGATAGTTGAAAATTGTCGCTGATTTTTTTTTTTTTCAATGCAATCGAATGCAAGAAGGGGTGTACCAGTAAAGATGCAGCCCCTATGGATCTCGAAAGACCCTTGCATTACCGAAGAGAAGGGAAAGTTGATTAAGTGAGAGGGTGTAGACGTAGGTGTCTATGCACTCCGGTTTTGAAGGTTTGAAGATTATAAGTGCTGGGAAAGATGGAGGCTGGGAGAGAGTTCCAGTTCCTTGAAGTCATGGGGATATATGAATTGGCGAATGAAGTGGTCCGGCACTTTTCTAATTTGACCGCGAAAGAGTGTTGGGAGTCGGCAAAACGCGTGCTACGTGCAAAGCATGCTTTGGGGGGAATTATTTATTTTATCTCAACAGAGCACCTGCCGTGATAGTATCTATAGAAAAGGGAAAGGGCAGAGACGTTTCTTCGATGAGCCAGCGAGTCGAGGGAGTCGGTGAGGGTAGAATCGTCAATTAGCCTGACGGCTCGTTTCTGAATTGCATCAAGGGTAGCAAAAGAATATTTTGAGGCTCCTCTCCATAGATGAGAGCCGTATTCGAGAAAGGGGCGGATTTGGGCCTTGTAGATGGTGAGAAGTTGTGGGAGTTTGTAAAATCGCTTGGACCTGAATAAGAAGCCAATCTTCCTTGCTGCAGATTTCGCCACAGAGGAGATGTGTTCATTCCAAGACTGGTCAGATGCGACAGAGACGCCCAACATGGATAGGCTGTCACACATTTTCAGGGTATTCGAATCGAAGTGAATATCAGGGAAATCTTTATTTTCGCGCCTAGAAATTAGACAACATTGAGTCTTGATTGAATTAAAGTTAACTAAATTTTGAGAGCCCCATTTATTCAGTTTGTCTAGGTCGAGAGTAATTGAGGAGGCAACATTGATTCGATTATTCCGGAGTGAGGATTTGCCGTGTAGAGTGCTATCGTCGGCGTAACAATGAGTGGGGTTTGCCGTTTGATCAATAAGGTCGTTTATATAAATCAGGAAGAGTGTGGAGGAGATTACGGAGCCTTGGGGAACACCAGAGTTTGTGGAGAACGATTCAGATGATGTTCCATCCACCACAACTTTTATACTTCGGTTTGTCAGAAAGCTTTCTATCCATTTGCGAAGTGTTGGTGTGAATCCAAAGGCTGGCAGTTTGGCAAGAAGATTTTTGTGCCAAACCTGGTCAAAGGCTTTGGAGATATCAAGGGCTACAGCAAGGGTTTCTTTTCGGGCCTCTAGAGTATTGTTCCAGGTGTGGGTGACATAGGTTAGGATGTCGCCTGTAGAACGATTTTGTCTGAATCCATATTGCCTATCGTGAATTAATTTATTGTTTTCTAAGTGATGAAGGACGTGTTGGTTTATGACTAATTCCATTATTTTGGAAAGAACAGAGGTGATCGAGATAGGCCTGTAATTAGAGATTTGTGATCCTTTTTTAGGAATAGGTGTGACTCTGGCTATTTTCCAGCTTTTGGGGAATATGCCCGATTCGTAAGAGAGTTGGAATAGCTTGGATAAGATAGGGGCAAGTTCAGGGGCGCATTTTTTAATAAGAATTGGTGGGATGTTATCGGGGCCAGCGGCGGATTTGGAATTTAATTTATTAATGGCTTTTATGATTATTTGGGGTCTGAAAATTATTTTGCCCATGCGGTTGGTTTGGGGGGTATAAGTGGGTGGGTTAAGCCCTTTATCATCTAGGGTGGAGTTAGTTGCGAGATAGGAGGCTAGTGATTCGGCTTTTTCGGCGGGGGTCGTGGCTACTGAACCATTTGGGTGAAAGAGGGGCGGAAGTGAGGAAGACGCGAAATTTCTATTTATTGCCTTGTGTAACGAGAAAAAGGCCCGTTTTCCATTGGGGCAAGATGCGAGACGGTCAGCTATCCTCTGGTCGAATGATTTCTTTGCTGATTGAATCCAATTCCAATATTTCCTTTGACAGTGGGGCCGCAAAAATTGACAATGCGGCCCGCGGGCCTCGAGTTTGACACCTATGCCCTAGGGTGTGAAAATAACCCTTCTGACATATATTTAAACATAAATAATCCATTCCACCTCGGATTCAGTAGATTAAAACCTCTTGTGATTATCTTTGAGATTTATAATTATGTCAATTTAATTTCACCACGAGTGTATTTTTTGACCAACTTAATATTTTTTAAGGTTACCTACACTGTGGTGCAAATAAAGTGTAACACTTAGATTGATTCGGTGTAAAAAGAGGGCCTGTCGCTGGTCTCCTTGACATCAACCCTAATTCCCAGGGACGTCTTCTGCTAGTCCAAACACTTAGATTGACTTGTCGAGTTTGTAGAAGGCGCTGTTAATTGTACAATCCATTGCTGTTTAATTCATAGATGGGCTTTAGTCAGGGTAAAAGTGGGAAGGCCATGTATATAACAGGGCACATATTAACACCTAATATAATATTACAATATCAGTGGCGTAGCCAGAACTTAGTTCTTGAGGGGGGGGGGTCTACTAGTTTTTTTTTTATTTTTGAAGAAAATGTTTTTATTTCCAAATTAAAATTTATTTTTTATTTTACAATTATTTGAGCCTCCAGCAATAAATACTCCCAACCCATGTCCATATTTACAACAATGTTCTTTTTTTTTATTTTAATCATCTTTTAAAATTTTAACTTTTAGTGGGAAAATTTTGAAAAAACCCACGACTTGAATACAAGTAGATAACCATAGTTAATAAAGGATATATAGCCGAGTCTATAGGGGGGTTTCAGCTTACATTAATTGCTGGAAAAAAATTTTTTGTCTAGGATCGTTTGGTATGATGTGGGTACGCCAAATCTAAGTTTGCGACCTCGAAAGTGTGGGGGACAACTTTTAGTCGCCGAAAAACCTCGAATTTTTCGGACGTTTTCCAATTTTTCGCTTATAACTCGAAAACGCTCCATATTTTGTAAATAACCGTCCTATAGTAAATTAAAGAGGACAAAATTTCCAGTCAATTAAAAAAAAAAATTGTCCAGTAGTAGAATTTTTATGGGGATCCAAAAACCAGCCCTTCGGGATCACTTGAATATCCCTTAAAACTCGATTTTTCCCATTTTGACCATGAAGGACTACGTTTTCGACATTGACCACTCTCGACATTTTTAAACTAGATTAAATTTGCTACAATTTAAACAAAGTTTCATCTTAATTGGATAATGGTAACCCGTACCGCAATGAGCTTAAAATTTTTTACAAAAAATCGCTCTCTTTCCTTCATAAAATGAAAACCACTCATCCTAGAAACCTGAGTCCTATTTCATTCTCAAGGAGATTTTGTTGACTTAAAAATCTCTTGCACTCGAGCCGCAATCATGGAAAAAATTAAACTTTTTCAGTTTTTTGCCTATATCTCGGAAACTAAAGCTGATACGAAAAAATTGTTCAGATAAAAAATATAGTTTACAGCTAAAGTATTGGTGATACAAAAGAATGTTAAAAAGCTTTTTTATAGGAAATTTAATAAACTAAATTTTTTACCTGAATAATTTTTTTTTCCAAGAATTGCGGCTCGAGCGGAACAGATTTTGAGTGCGACTTTTAGCATATTCAATGGGAAGCCGTAATAAGCATAAATACCAAAATTCAGATCTTTATCGATTAATATTTTTATGTGTCGAAAATTTGTCTAATTTGACTGGACTATTAACCCATATCTTCCCAACACCAAAATGTATTTTTCATTTTTGCTGTTTACTTAACTATAGATTTGACAGATAGATAGGGCCTGCCTCTGGTGGGGGGGGGGGGAGTTTTGACCCATAAACACCCCTCCCCCCTTCGTATATACGCCACGGACAATATTAATTATTATTTCATCACTAGGAATTTTTATTTTTATATATCTCTTTCATATAAAATTAGTTTTTCATATTAAATCATAAATTTTTAAAATCCTGAATTTGATTTGGAAAAGTCTGAATTAGAAGTTAAAAACCCAAATATAATGATAGATTTAGTTGATTGAGATTTGATTATAAAATGTAATAATATATAGAAGAATTTTTTTTTTTTAATAGATCATCAGTTCAAATCAGATTCTAAATTCAAAGACAAATTGCTTATAAATTATTTGTCTATTAAAAATTGTTGAAATATCCATGTTAATAAATTGAGAATGAGTTACCATATATATGCAGATTGACAAATTCCGAATCTTGAACGAAATTGTATATATGAATATGTGAAATTTTATACTTATTATTTTGTATATAATTGTATATACATATATAAAAATGATTCAATTTTCAGTACTACTGAAGAATGGCGTAGTTAGGGAGTTTTCCTAGGGGGCCAGCCGGCCAGCTGATTAGCCACCACAAGGTTTTAATTTCGGTAATCCGATTAGAAAAGCAACCAACTTTTTACTAGAATTCACAAATTTTGAAGTAACGAAATAAATGAATGAGAAATACATACTTAAGTGATGACTAGTAATAATGGAGTTTCGATTTTTCTAAAGGGGGAGGGGGGGCACTGCCCCCTTGCCCCTCCCCTAACTACACCCATATATATGAGTTTATCCTTATTTTGATAATGTATCTGATTTTATCACGAGGTACGCCGACAGCCAGGCAAAACTTGAAGATTAACGAACCCATGATAACTTAATTAAAGATAGGAAACTCATAGAAAGTTAGTTCTGGTGCCAAATGCTTTGTAATTTTTATTGTGAAGAACTAATTTGATTTCGAGCTTTCTAGCTCTAAAACTATAGGTTGATAAATAAAAAACGGTTTTTTTTCTGTTTATTTTCATTTTATTAATAGAATTTAAGGAATTTAAAATTTTTTTCTATTTCTATTTTCAAGCTCATAGTATAGTAGCTATATTACAAATTTTATTTTATTTAATTTTATGTTTTAAATTAAAATTATAGGGAATCATTTCTTAAAATCATAATGTGTTATATTTAAATTTCCTAAAAATTAATTTAATATTCGAAACTACTTAGAGCGTACCTAGACTTAAAATTGTTTAAATTTTCATCCAATTTTTCTATTTGAAATTTTGAATTTGCTAGTCTTTGTGACGTCATGGAGCATCTCTGCTCGATGATGACGTCATGAGTGGATGAGAAGGAAAACCAGCAGCTAGCCTCTTGTGAGTTGTGACTGCCCCGACATCTGACGGATTTATTCTTTTTAGCATCATTTCATCTAAAGAATGAAACTATATTTCTCATAGATTTTATTTCTTTTCGTGTATGCTAAAATTCTAGTTTTATTAAATTATAAAAAGACTATTCCTCTGTCCTTTTAAATATTTGACTGAACTAGGAGAAAATATATCCATTATGGCTGAAATTCCAATCATGGATCTCAAATATCCAATTTATACAGGCTAGTTTTCAAATGTCATATATATAATAAAATATTTAGTTTAATTATTAAATAATTGATTGTTATCTATATTGTTCATTGTTAATTTTCTATTATTGTTTTAAATTAAACAGTTGAATAGAAAAAGTTCATTCTTGCCTCGAATTAATCAGAATCTTATGCAGATTTTAAATCTATAACATAATTATGTTGTGTTATTTTTAATAACTATTTTGTCTTTAAATAAAAGAATAAATTGGTTTAATATTAATAAACTTCCACTAGATTCAGTTTCATTATTCATTATTTATTTATATATTATTATTAGTACCTGGCCACCGAGCGATGCTCGGTATGTTTTTGCTTCAGTCAAAAGCAATATATTAATCCCTGACCCCCCCCCTCCTCGGCCCGGACCCCCCACGTCACCTCCCCCCACATCTTTCACCACCCCTGCCCCCGCCCCTTCACCCAGCTTTTGCATTTCTAGCCTTCTACTAGTGGCCCACAGATTATGTGTTTATAGGCATAGGTATATAAATAAATACCGTATAATATTTTTTTTTAATTAAATAACAATTTTTGAGTTCATCAATTAAATTGCCAAATTCTAATATATTTGTGGGATTTAAAACTCGATTTTTAATCAATTAAATTATCTAACTTTTAATATATAATAATAATTGTAATGATCTATTAGTGGAATTTAAAATTGAAAAACCAATTAATTATTAAAAGGAAAATGAATAAAAATGTAATTATACAATTTTATCGAGACAACCACCTGTGAATAATAGAGTAGAATAGAATTATTATTGTTTTTTTTGTACAAGATACACAATCAAATACATTTATTATTTATACAAATCTAAAACACCAATCACAATCCATCTTCAATCTAAAATTACATTTCCAATCGAATCAATGCCCCTGATAAAATTTAAGATCTTATATATAATGTTTGTATCACCGCAGTCTCCAAAATACAAAACATTTCTCCTCTTGATACAACCCCCAGAACTCGAACCCTACATTCTTTGTACATCAGACACTCTGAAGCTGGAACCCGTAATGTTGTATTTTTGCACAATCTATAACGTTATCCTCTCGGCTACCAGCTCCCAAATCATTATAATTATATGTAAATTAATTCGAATCAAATCCGAATTTGTTCAAATTTGTTCATTTTTATTCACTTGGATTAGATTTTAACTCACTAGTGTCCATGGGGGCCTTAAACATTCATATCTAACTAATAATAATTGAAATTTTATCTTTTTCAGGGCCACATTTCTTATGCTGTGATTGTCGGACGATGTTTATTAGTGAAGATTTCCTGAACAAACATCAAAAGAAATGTATACATAGGAAATTACATTTAATATTAAAAATGAAATTTCAATTGCGAAGAAATACATCAGCTGAGGGTAAGTTCATTTATTTTTTTGATAACCTTGAAAGCATTCTCCTAAAACTTTTTTTCAAATTCTAATTTAGATGAAATTAAACCTTTGTCCTCCATTTCGGAGACCATTATGATATTCAAGGGATTAAGTTTTTTAGATTTTATTTCTAATAATTTTCATTTATCAAAGAATTCAAAACTAATTCCTTAGCACACTATATAGCCCAGTCCAATTAGACAAAATAAGGCTAATCGGTGGAATAAAATCCCAGAGTTTTGGAAATAGTCTTAAACGCTTCCTTTAGACTTGGGTTAATGTGTGTCAAAAGTCCACGAGAATGGGGTTTGAGCTTGAGGAGGGAGGGGTTATAGTTCCCTTTTTCCAGTTTTTAACTTATAACTTGAAAACGGTCCATATTTTGTAAATAACCGTTTTATAGTAAATTAAAGTGGACAAAATTTCGCGTCGTATAAAAAATTTATTGTATTAGTTCGATTTTATTTTTAAACTAGATTACATTTACTACAATTCAAACAAAGTTTCATTTTAATTGGATAATGGTAACCCGGCCGCAATAAGGTTGTAGTTTTGAAAAAGTGCAATTTTTTGCTAAAAAATTGCAGTTTTCTTACATATAATGAAAACCACTCATCCTAGAAACTTGATACCTATTTCATTCTGCAGGAAATTTTGTTGACTTGAACGTTTACTTGTACCACTTTTTTGTAAAAACTCCTAGATATATAGATATCCAGCATTTTCCATAACGGGAAATGATACGTTTTTTTGCAAAAAATCGCAGTTTTTCCTTCTGGATATCTATAAATCTAAGAGATTAACAAAAAAGAGGTCCAAGTGAACGATCAAGTCAACAAAACTCCTAGAGAATGAAATAGGAATCAAGTTTCTAGGATGAGTGGTTTTCATTTCGTGAAGGAAAAACTGCGATTTTTTGCAAAAAATTGCAGTTTTTAAAACTACAACTTCATTGCGGTGAGTTACCATTATCCAATTAAGATGAAACTTTGTTTTAATTTTAGCAAATTTAATCTAGTCTAAAAATCGTCTTTGTCGAAAACGTGCTCATTCATGGTCAAAATGGGAAAAAAATTGATATAGGTATTCAAAAATGATCCGAGGAAGCTGTTTTTTGGATCCCCATAAAAAATCGAACTACAGGACCAATTTTCTCTATTTTTCATCGATGCGAAATTTTGTCCTCTTTAATTTACTATAGGACGGTTATTTACAAAATATAGAGCGTTTTCAAGTTATAAGCTAAAAACTGCAAAAAGGGGACCCCCCCTCCCCCTCCTAGAACTCAAGCCACATCCTTGGGGACTTTTGACACACATTAACCCAAGCCTAAGGGAAGCGTTTAAGACCATTTCCAAAACTCTGGGATTTTTATCTACCGATTTGTCTAATTTGACTGGGCTAATATACTGCTTATCTAACGATGTAATTGAATGATTTCACAATTAAAAATAACAAAACTACAATAAACTTTACTGCTCTATTTTGAATTTCATCTCTAAATTCATCTCATTAACACATTTATTTTTTTCCAGGTACAAGTAATCGAACTAGGATTGAAACTGAAGATTATTTCTGTGAGGAATGTTTCTCAGGATTTCTATCATTGTCTGAATTCGAAAGCCATATACTGGAAGGCCATTCAGAAGAAGTACTATTCTCAAGTCATCTGAGCGATCGGAAATACAGTGCTGAGACCAAATCGGAACCCCCTATTGCCATGAATCCTCAGAGCGAGAAGGCTTCTAAAGTGACCTTTCATAATCGACATAATGACGCTAAACGTTCTTTACCCTCTCCTAATGATAAAAAAAAATTGAAATCAAAACAAATTAATCAATGTTTGGGAACTATTTCTAATAACAAGCATACTGGCCAAAAGCCTTTCGTCTGTGATCACTGCAAGAAGGGTTTCTCATATAAGAGTCATCTCAAGACTCATTTACTTATTCATTCAGGCGAAAAGCCTTTCGTATGTGATCACTGCAAAAAGGGTTTCTCAGATAAGAGTAATCACAAGAAACATTTACTTACTCATACAGGCGACAAGCCTTTCGTTTGTGATCACTGCGAGAAGGGTTTCTCGCAAAAAGGTGATCTCAAAAGGCATTTACTTATTCATACAGGCGACAAGCCTTTCGTCTGTGATCACTGCGAGAAGGGTTTCTCGCAAAAAGTTGATCTCAAAAAGCATTTAATTATTCATACAGGCGAAAAGCCTTTCGTCTGTCGAATCACTGCTGATAAGAGTTTCTCGAGCGAAAAGGCTAATCTCAAAGTGCATTTCATGATTCATATCAGGCCGACAAAGCCTTTCGTCTGTCATCACATATGAGAAAGGTTATTTCAACAAATAATCAATGTCTCAAAAGGCATTTACTTATTCATACAGGCGAAAAGCCTTTCGTCTGTGATCACTGCGAGAAGGGTTTTTCACAAATGAGTAATCTTAAGAAGCATTTACTTATTCATACAGGCGAAAAGCCTTTCATCTGTGATCACTGCAAAAAGAGTTTCTCAGAGAAGAGTAATTTCAAAAGGCATTTAGTTATTCATACAGGCGAAAAGCCTTTCGTCTGTGATCACTGCGAAAAGGGTTTCTCAGATAAGAGTAATCTCAAGACACATTTACTTATTCATTCTGGGGAAAAGCCTTTCGTCTGTGATCACTGCGAGAAGGGTTTTTCACAAATGAGTTATCTCAAAAAGCATTTACTTATTCATACCGGCGAAAAGTCTTTCGTCTGTGATCACTGCGAGAAGGGTTTCTCGCGAAAAGGTGATCTCAAAAAGCATTTACTTATTCATACAGGCGAAAAGCCTTTCGTCTGTGATCACTGTAATAAGGGTTTCTCAGATAAGAGTCATCTCAACAGCCATTTACTTATTCATACAGGCGAAAAGCCTTTCGTCTGTGATCACTGCGAAAAGGCTTTCTCTCAAAAAGGATCTCTTAAAAGGCATTTGCAAACCCACTCCTAGAAAATTGATATTATAGCTTCTACATATTTGAAATAACTAGATTAAATAAAAATCAAATTATATTCAACCTTTGCGTCTAGTAAGACTATTTGTACTTCTCCCCTTGTGTATATTGTATGCTTCTTTTGCAATTCACTTTCGTTTATTTTTTCCAAATTAAAATATAGAGGTTCTCTCTTATTTCAAAATATTTTTTTTTTTTGTTTTAACATAACACAGATTTTTTATTTAGTTTTATGATGTCATATAACGGCGTTTCGAGCACTTACATGCCAGTCATCATCAACATAACATTTTTTTATTTCAAAACATACACTTGATATTAATCAAGTTTATCAGTATTAGGTATTGTTTCGCGGGATCTAGGAATACCGAGGTCGCTTTGAATTTTTAATTATATTAATCCTTTTTTAAATTACATGTGAGATTTCACCGTAAAGGCCACAAAACAACATTCGCTAATCTGCACAGAAGACTATCTTAAATTAATTATATCCAGATGAAAAATTAACAACTATCAGAATTTATACATGTATTTATAACTATTAATTTATTTTTCCTAAATATATATATTTTATTTAATCTCAAGGTAATTTCATCTCTAAGATAACCATGTCTATTTTCAAAATATTTACTTTTTTAAATTTAAAGTTTCTTTTTGCCGAGAGTAGCAGAATTTTTATATATTGAAGGAAGAATGTGTCTTCTGCTGGAATTATAAATTTTTCATTTATTAATAACGAGACTAAAGTTCCCAAATATTTGCCCTCTTCATCAGTCTATTACAATTAATTCACAGGAAACTATAGTCTCGTTATAAATACATTAGAAATTTATTCTCAACAAAAACACTTGTGTAAAAAAAGCCAAGTTCAAATTATAAATACCGTTTGCCAAAAAAAGTAGTGAGATCTAATGTGCTGCCAAGTTCAACAACATCAATTTATTAAATGAGTCGAGAATATATTAGTAGAAAAGTTTTTGTTTTGCCGAGAGTAGCAGAGTTGTTGATTCACAAAGAGAAACAAAGAGTTGTCCTCTGCTTGATGCAAATAAACATATACACATATATATCAAGATGATATATCTGTATATATATATTATTTATTTGTTTGAGACTATAGTTTCGAAGACCTGGTCTTCATCATCAGTCTTTCTTCAATTATAAATGTTTTTCATGGAGTCAATATCATATGGATATTGAAAAATTTTGGTGTTCTTTCGTCACTGGAGGGCTAGGAACTAATAAAGACACTCTTTCCGGGCTCACACTCAAATGTAACTCATATGTTTCCCTTTCTCCTTAGAAAGGATGAATTTTTCCCCCTTTTTATCTTTTGTTTGCTCTTATGTTTGCTAACAAAAGATAAAAGAGGAGAAAATTCATCCTTTCTAAGGAAAAGGAAACATATAGTTACATTTGAGGTGAGCTCGGAAAGAGTGTCTTTATTGGTTCCTAGCCCTCCAGTGACGAAAGAACATTTTAAAATTTTTCAATATCCATATGATATTGACTCCATGAAAAACATTTATAATTGAAGAAAGACTGATGATGAAGACCAGGTCTTCGAAACTATAGTCTCAAACAAATAAATAATATATATATACAGATATATCATCTTGATATATATGTGTATATGTTTGTTTGCATCAGGCAGAGGACAACCTTTGTTTCTCTTTGTAAATCTATTATAGTTCTTGAGCTATTAAGCTTTGAAAAGTGCCATTTTTAACACTGACTGACATATCAAAAACCTAAAGTACTTCCGCTGATCCTAGAATACTGAAATTTGGCATACTGGTAGAGTTTGGGTTACAATTAAAGGAAAAAATCGAAAAAGTGAAACTTTCTCTTTTTCAGGACCTAAAATGAAGGGGTGAAATTTATTATAGGCTTAATTAACATATAGTGAAAATGCAATCGAGCTATGATGCTGAAATTTCGCATACTAATGAAGCTTGGCACATTAATAAAGGAGGAAATTGAAAAACCGAAACTTTCCCTTCTTCGGGTTCGGAAATGAAGGGGGTGAAATTGATGAAAAACCGACCGTGTTTTTAACAGATATTTTATGAGAAATATTTAATAATTATTAATATTCATGTTCAAATGTAATTATTTAGATATAAATTAAAGGAAAAAAAACTTTCAAAAATTAACGATATCTTGCAGCGTCCTAAATCGGGGTTCGGTTATTGAAGTTTGGGGGACAGAGAAATTGCATCCCTTCTGGAAACCGGCTGAAAGATTTTTTTGGATTAAATGAGGGTGCAACTTGAGAGTTGACCCATCCGCTTCGCAAATTTTGATTTCCGGATGCAAGTTCTCTCCTTCCCAACGAAACTCCGAAATAGACTCTTTACTAAATAAATATGAAAAAAAAAAATAAAAAAATGATTAAATGGTCAGAGGTGCTGTCGCAAAAAAAAAATTGAGGATAAAACAAAAAAATTAAAAAAAATAATTGGAGCCGTTTATTGAAACTTTATAGCAATGAAAAAAATTCAGGCATAAATACAGACTCTAATTAGAAAAATTTTGAGAGATAAAATTTTAAGAAGTTTGAATTAAAAAAAAATTACAAAAATTATTATTAGAATTTAAAAAAATATATTGAATACAAATAAAAAAAAATAGTTCAAAAATTATCTGTCATCAGAATGGTGAGAGTGAATTCCTTTAAGGAATCTTTTCTTCATTTGGTCTTCTCTGAAGCGTCGTTGGGGCATCCAAAAATGGCCAAAGGCGAGTAGAATGGGCTCAAGGAATAGCGCCTGAGTCAGATCCAAGCAAAAAAATAGACACAATTCTTCAAAAAAATTAAAGAACTATTATTAATCAAAAATATTAATATTTAATATATGTTGCCTACTTGAAGGCTAAGGCCTAAGGCCTAAGTCTAGTTCTCTAGTAGATCTCTCGCTTCCAGTCCTAGGTCCGTATGCTTGGTTGAGGAGAGGGGACCCGCTGCTAAATTTCAAATTAGAATGTATCGAAATTGAGAAAGCGAGCTAGACCCTTACAATCTGACTAAATATAAAAAAACGGGGCCAAGTTCGGTACAAACGGCTTCGCCGACAAAAAGGCTGAGGTCTTATCGGGTAACAAGTTCCATAGCAGTTGTTAAAATCATAGCTATAGGGATGAACAACGATCTTCAATTGATTTAAAAGAAAATTTGTTACGTTCTTTGATATTAAATTTATAACTTGAAAAGTTTTATATCCAATTAAATTGTTTGTAAATTGAACAACTAGCAAAGTTAAAGTTTAAGCTTGTATTAAATATCATCAGGTTAAACGTAAGTTATTGACTATTATTATTGCAAAGTTATAAATTTAATATCAAAGAACGTAACGAATTTGCTTATAAATCAATTGAAGAACGTTGTTCATCCCTATAGCTATGATTTAAGCAACTGCTATGGAACTTGGTACCCGCTTAGATCTCAAATCTTTTGTCGGAAAAGCCTTTTGTACCGAACTTGGCCCCTTTTTCACATTTATGTTTTTGGTCAGATGTATATTAGAGTGTTTTCTTTGAAAATGGACAGGTAGATTTATAGTTGTGGATTTAATGGAAGGCACTCCAAGAATAAATAAAAAGATAATTTTTCCAATAACTAAATAAATAAATAAATAATAAATAAATCTTTATTACTCGACCTGCTTAGAAGCACAAGTCCTCGGTGGCTAGGTCAACAAAACATCAATACAAATTAACTACAGAAATTAATAAACATAAATACAAATCAATTAAAATAAATTAACAATTAACAAACAAAAAAAATATAGACATTTATGCTCATTAACAAATAACATGATCATAGATTTCCATCAAAAGACAAAACGTAATTTAAATAATTCCGTGCAAAAACCCGATACCAGGAGCAAACGACGCATTAGCCATCCCGACATTTGCCATATGTTGTTAAAGAAACCTTGTCAAAACCTTAACAAGGATGGTATGACCTCTCTCTACCTCAGCTAATCTCTGCTTGTGAGAACTAGCATAGTTATTAGAACGTTTACTTTTAAAAGCTTTTCAACCGATGTTTCGGAAGATCTCCCTTCTTTCATCAGGGTTCAAAGGGTCAATGAAAAGGAAAAATATTAGTAATACTTTTCGCTCTTGTCTCTTTTTTCAGTTCTCAAAACAAAGGAGCAATTTCTAAAATAATTATGAAAATTCAGTAGCTATGAGCTACTTAAAATTAAATTCAGTTAAATATTTATTTTCAATTATGAGAATATGTGAATTTTTTTAATTACTTACTTTAAAAGTATTTATTTTCTATTTTTTAATTTAAGTTTTATTTAAATTTTTCCACAAATCCCTACCCTACTGCCATCTCTCGATTAGAATTTGAAACTCATCTATTGTATCAAGACTATTATTTTACTTTTCTGTTAAAGTGATAATAATTTCTTTCTTTCTATAACTTAAACAAGATTATTTTAATATTTTTAAAATATATAATAATAATGGATTTCTTTCAGATTATTGATACCAATCCCAATCATTATCCAATTTATACAGGTTAGTATACATTGGTTAAATTAATTAATCATCTAAAATATTTATTCTAGAGAAAATCAGTATTTTTTGTATCATAATATATTAATGAAAATTATAAGCCACTTATCTCTGTAGATCAAACCATCTAAACTATACTCTCATAAATAAACAATAGATATTTATATTCAATATACATGTGTATATTTATTTGCATCAAGCAGTAGACATCCTCTTTGATTTCTATTTAGAAATCATCAACTCTGTTATTCTAGGCAATCTAAATCTTTTCCATTAGAATATAAGAGTACAAATAACGATTTGGTAAATATTTAGCGCTATACATATGTCAGATTGGTTCACCTTACAGAGTAGCGCGTTTAGGCACTCGGGTTCGATTCCCTAGGGTGTGATAATAAACCTTCTGGCTAATATTTAAAAATAACTAAACCATTAGAACCTCTTGTGATTATCTTTTTAGACTTTTAATTATGTCAATTTAATTTTCCGACGAGTTTATTGTTTGACCAACTTAATATTTTTTAAGGTTATCTATAATTTTCAATTTAATTAATTGTACAATCCATTGCTGTATAATTCATAGATTGGCTTTAGTCAGAGTAAAAGTGGGAAGTGAATGAATTTACCAGGCCACATGTTAACACCTACTAAAATATTACAATACTAACTATTATTTCATCAATAGGATTTTTTATATATCTCATTCATGTAAAATTAGTTTATCATATTAAATCAGATTGGGATTCTAGGATGTAAGGTTAGGCTTATAATTTAATTGATCTATGTTCTATTTCAGGGCCACTTCATCGGTGCCGCTATTGCAATATGATGTTTATTAGCGAAGAATTCTTAGAAAAACATCAAAAGAAATGTATCAATATGAAAATATCCCTTCTAATGAAAAATCATTTAAATATTAATTTATCAAATAAGGGTACATTTCATCCTTAATATCCAGTAAAATATTATGTAAAATACTTTAACATTTTGTATATCATTCAGGTCAGAAATTCTTCGATTGTACGCATTGTCAAAAGAGATTCAGATTTAAATCAGAGCTCACTCGACATTTGCTGGTACATTCCGGAGAGAGGCCCTTTACCTGTGATCATTGTAAACAACGCTTCTCACTTAAATCTGATCTCACAAGACATTTAAGGACACATACAGGGGAGAAGCCCTTTAGCTGTGGTCAGTGTGAACAACGATTCTCACTAAAATCTAATCTCACAAGCCATTTAAGGACACATACAGGGGAGAGGCCCTTTAGCTGTGGTCAGTGTGAACAACGATTCTCACAAAAATCTACTCTCACAAGACATTTAAGGACACATACAGGGGAGAGGCCCTTTAGCTGTGGTCAGTGTGAACAACGATTCTCACACAAATCTAATCTCACAAGACATTTAAGGACACATACAGGGGAGAGGCCCTTTAGCTGTGGTCAGTGTGAACAACGACTTCTCAGACAAATCTACTCTCACAAGACATTTAAGGACACATACAGGGGAGAGGCCCTTTAGCTGTAGTCAGTGTGAACAACGCTTCGCAGACAAATCTAATCTCACAAGACATTTAAGGACACATACAGGGGAGAGGCCCTTTACCTGTGGAGAGTGTGAACAACGCTTCTCACACAAATCTACTCTCATAAACCATTTAATGACACATACAGCGGAGAGGCCCTTGAAGTGTGCTCATTGCCCAAAAGCCTTTTCACGAAAGTCACATCTCATAAGTCATTTAAAAATACATTTTAGAAATCCTTGAAAAATTTTCATTTAATTTAACGACGAGTGTATTATTGTTTGACTCATTTAATATTAACAATTTTAATACTGAATAGAATATTAGATTTGACACTTGAAGTAAATTACTTCCACGAATACTTTATTTTTCTCTCTGATTATATGTTAATTATGTTGACCGTTCTAATTATTATTTAAATTTTTAAATAGCATATTATTATTTTCATTCTTATTAGTACTAATTATTTATTTAACTTATCTTTAGAAAACACCATTTGACTTTCAGGTATTTCAAATAAATACTTAACCGTGTTTATCACATATCATTCGACCTCAAATATCACCATTAACAACAAATTGATAAACATTTTTATTCAATCCAATCTGTACTTTTAATAAAACCACAATCTTTTGTATCAACTTTTTATTTAAGAAATAAACTTTAAAAAAAAACATAATTCTTGAATGAAATTGATTTGGTCCAAAAATCACCTCAAAGTCGTGAGTGAGCACTCCTTGCGAGCAGACGTCTACACTTTGACCTCTCTCAGATAAGCGATTTTATTCTTATCTTTTTTATTTATAACTATATTTTTTCTCTATAAATACTCAAATAAGTACTGAATTAAATTTAATTATTTGAAAAGCAAGCTCCCGCTGTGAGGGGGGGGGGGCGAGCACTAGTAATGTTAAATGTTAAGGGGTTGTCAAACAAAATAGACACCATTTAAAAAAATATTTATTCATTAACCGATACAGGACCTTTCTGTGTGTTTGTTGAAAAAAAACAATCACAAGATATTATTTAGATTCTGATGGCACTCATAAATGTGAAGGGTGGGCCCTTTGGGCTTCGCTCTCTGCGGAATTTGAATTCGAAATAAACTAAAAACGTAAATCAAAAACAATTCTCGTTAAAGAGATTTATATTTACAGGGGTATCTTTCTCTATAATGGATAAAAAAATACTTTTTGATTTTTGACCCCCACAGAAAATTTTACTCTTTTCGAAATAATCACTCTATTAAAAGCGTGTATTAAAATTTTGGATTTGGTCTAAAGTGGATTGATATATAATTTCAAGTTTTTACATTATTTAGTTTATGGGCTACAATTCTCAAACTAAAAGAAATTCACAATTAATTGAAAAAATGCCGAGAGTAGCAGAATTATTGTTAATTCATAAAAGGAAATCAATGAGGCTGTCCTCTGTTTGATTGAAATAATATATAATATTTATTTGTTTAAGACTATAGTTTCGCAGTTTTGACCTTCTTCGTCAGTCTTTTTAATTAGAAATAATTCATCTGTTAATTCTCATTGGATCAAACACGAGAATCGATATAGAAAAGTGCATTTTGTTGAAATAGCAAACAGATCACTGAACAGACGTTTGTACAAAGAAAACAAACACATTGTTTCACTAATAGGAACACATTTTATCAAAATAGTCACAGAACTTGTGAATTTGAATTCGAAATCTTGAATGCGATTCGAGCCTGGGGCTCTCGAAAATGTACCCTTCGGTCCCAAAGGATTAACTATTTCGGGGAAAAATATTAAATAAGTAGACAAAAAAATACTTATAATAATTCAGGGCCGCTAATTATATTACTAAAATATAATTAAGACAGATTTAGGGATGTCAAGCTAAAAATATCAAGGTAAAAATAAAAATCAGGTTGAAGTTATTCTGATAATTTATAGTGTAATTTTAAAAATATGGCGAGAATTTAATTGATTTTGTAGGTCATTAAGTGATGGTCATTGATCCTGGTCAATTGATGGCATATTGTAATTGTCTTAATGTCGAAAAGAGTTGGATGAGTGTGTGTGCTGGCTTGTCCACAGAAATTACTTCTAAAAAGGATACTTTTACTCTTATCTGTATTAAAAACTTGTGATGTGTGAGATACCTTTTGTGGGTGAAAATTGAACAACACCGATTACATATCTAATAAATGAAAATATGGCCGAACTGATTTCATTGTTTCGTAGGTTTTGGTCATTGAACTAGGTATATAAAAATAAAAATAAAAACATGCTAATATAACTTTAGGTTCCACCTAATCATAACATAATTCACACAGGTTGGAATATTCACTAATTATTATTTAATGTGTCTTTTTAAGAACAAAAATTTGATCCAAAAATATTATCTGTAAATATATTTATTTGTTCTCAGTCGAGCACTGATGAGGATGCTCTTATGAAAATATGTCAGCGAAACAGAAACCCTGTCTATTCATGTGATTTAATAAACTAATTCTAATACTAGGTATATAGATAGTGTTTTGAATTTTATTATCCATCTCCGGTTCCTAAAAAATCTCATAATCGAATTACAAATATATAAAATAATATGGAACATGCCATATATACCTAAGTTACAATTATTTATCAATTCCATTAACAATTATTTGCCGAATCACGAAATGGATTTTGTAACGGGCAAGAACAACCCTGGTTGGTGAAAACCGCCAAATCAGAGCAACGTTTGCTTAAGTTGTTTACCATAAAAGAATTTAGTCTTTTTGATTTTTGTAGAGATTAAGTTAGCCGTGTTTATTGTTGTTTTGTTGTTATTATTTAATTGTATTATTGTGATTTTTAGTTTGAATAAACGTGCTTATTAAAGCTATTTGAGTACTTTCTATTCTCTTCCAACTGAAATGTCCATCCCCAATTGAAAATCCTACAGATTGGTGTGCTCCTTTGGTAGTGGTACCGAAAAAGAATTCAAATGAGATTCGCTTATGTGTAGATTACACTAGATTAAACAAAACAACAATAAACACGGCTAACTTAATCTCTACAATTTTAAGTCGATTCTTCCACGTTTTAAGTATAGGTTGCCATTAAAAGCCAAAACATGAAAAATGCAATGTAATAAGGTTATTCCCCTAGTATGAGATAAGAATCAATCGTTGTTTTTGATTTTAAGACGATTTCTCCATGTTTTCAGCAATGGTTACCAATGATAATCGAAACGTCAAAAATCCATGTAGAATTGTTAATCCTCAAGTATTAGATGAGAATCAATCGCTATTTTTGAATTTAAGTCAACATGGACTGCAAATAGCCAGTGATATCTGATTAATAATAAAGGAATAAATACATATTTCAAATGAGTTTGGATAAAGTTTAGCAACGATCCGTTGCAGTTTATTTAATTACTTATCTACTTATATTAATTCGAATAACAAAATATAGATTATACTTTGGGTCAATCCATTTCAAATTTCCCAATTTAAATAAAATTTGTTGCTCATAATTTTATATTTTTCTGATTTTTTTATCATGAGTTCCCTATAGAGGTGATCCATCCAAGCAAGTGTCCTGCGGGCTAAACGCGAAATGATGCTGGATCATATCTTTTTCTCTCTCTCTTGGTCCAGACTTAAGACTCAGCAGACTCCAATAGCTTCAACTGCAGTAGTCTCGCGATATATATCTTATATCAAAAAGCTCGATCAAAACAATTCTCGTTAATATGTTAAATATTCTTTGAAATATTAATGAGAAAAATTATAAATTCATTTAACATCATTATTTCAAGTTAGAAATTTATAAGTTCAGATATTATTTTCACTCAATATTTGACAAAAAGGTATACATTATTTTAATTTTTCTATCATGCAAGAGAGTGAGTCAAACTCTTTCTGTAAAAACTCGGAAAAAATGTATAAATCGTTACTTTTTAAGACCATAAAGTTTTATGAAGAAAAAGGGACTCACTAATAATAATTTATTTCTGTGTTGTATACTTATATAACTACCTGCAGTATAAGTTGTAGTCCTGAGAATGCACTCGTTTTTTTTTCTAGTGCTTTTCAAAAATGGCCGAAACCCTTTAAATGTCAATTTTCTCAGGTCAATATCTGATAAGGCACTGAATGAAATAAATTGAAAATTTTACAGAATGTTCTTTATACAAATAGGAATATCTCACAAAAAAATTATGACTGAAACTCAACTAGATTTACATTTATAGTGCAGAGAATTTTGGTAAAAACGCCACCCTTCTACATGGTCGTGCTCTCAAACAAGGGCTTGAAATTATTACAATTGACATTGGTCGAAAGATGCTTAAGTGTTACATACTTCAAATGATCAAATATTTCTACATTTAAATAACAAATGGACAGTGATAGCAATAGGAGATCTAATTTTTAAACTTGATTTACCGATACATTTGTTGACTACACTTGCATACAGAATACACACAATCAGAGGCGTAGCACCTGGGGGAGGGGGGGGGTCAGAACCCCCACCCCCAAAGGCAGGGCTTTTGGTTAATTTGGTTACCGTGCATCGCTCGGTGACTCCAGGTACTATAATATTAAGTTTCCATGAATTAATCGAAAGTGTTAACATTTTAAATTATATCTATTATTATACAATATATTTTGGTTCGGTTATTTTATGGGAAAATTTATTTTAAATCATTTTATCATAAAAGAAAAAAAATTATGAAGTGTCCAGTTATTTTTGCTGTTGAGTGTATAAGAAAAAGATAAGTAATAAATTGTAGAAGTACACAAATTTATTTAACAGTTCTAGGGACGTGCCCAGGGGTTAACTACCCACCCTTTCCTGGGCCCTGGTCCTTAGTACCATGAAAATTGAACTTTATTGGAAAACAAAACTCTTAAATTGCGAGGCGACTGAGTATTTATATTGCATGGATTCAAAATTGGGAGGGACATTTTACATCGACTGCCCTGACATCTGGCGGATTTATTCTATTTTGATTATTTCATCTAAAGAAAAATAATATATTTCTCACAATTTTTATTTATTATTCGTGTATACTAAAAGTGAAGAATATAGTTTTATTAAATTATAAAAAGACTATTCCATTATTATATCTTTTTAAATATTTGTTTGATCTAGGAGAAAATATATCCATTATGGCTGAAATTGCAAAAATGAGATATCCAATTTATACAGGTTAGTTTTCTCTTGTCAACATGTCATGGAATATAAATAAAATATTTTGTTTATTTATTAAATAATTAATTGTTATCTATATTGAACATTGTTAATTTCCTATTATTGTTTTAAATTAAACCGTTAAATAGAAAAATTCATTCTTGCCTCGAATTGATCAGAATCTTATGCCTATTTTAAAAATCTTGAACAGATCATAGTTAATAAATTTATAATTATGTTGTGTTATTTTTAATAATTACTTATTTTGGGTTTAAATAAAAGAATAAATTGGTTTAATTATAATATCCATGGGGGGCCTTAAACATTTAGGTATATCTAACCAAGCCGGTACCCAGGGAAGAGGGGGCTAGAGGAGTCGAACCCCCCCCCCCCCCCCGAATTATATATGTCTATTTTTTTTTTTAATTTAAAATATATAAAGAGGTCATTTGGGTTTTTTTATGTGCTGTCTAAATGGGCTTTGTTCCCTGGGACAATAAATAAATAAAAAAAAAAAAACATTTATAACAGCCCGTTAATTAGTTTTTTATATAAATATTAATTTAAATATTTAAAATAATAAACATTTTTGCAACTTTGCCGGTGACTTTGATGCACTACTAAGCGCAAACTAGTAAAAAAGGCATACTATCGGATTGGCGAGTTTTTAAACGACGATCCTGCCTGGACTTGATTTCTGACATATTCTGGGCAGTATTACTTTGTATATTTGTTTTATTTATTTATTTGGTTTGTTTATTTGTATATTTATTGTTTTATTTTTTAAATCATGACTCATCAAGCGCTTCTCGTGGAGCCTATGGTGAAAACACACACACACACACACACCCCATAGAGAACATTTTCTACTTTGAGGAGGCTTAAATCAAATACTAAGGAACTCCTGTGGCCAAGCGATAGACTTATCGGATTAGCTCTTATGTCTATTCATAGAGACATGGACATTTCCACCGACAAAGTTTTAAATATGTTTGCAAATAAAAAAAGATGATTGGATTTTGTTTTGTAAAATTTATATGTGTACTTATAATATGCTTAATACTTAATCTTGACACACGGTCAGTGTATCAGACAGAGCCATTTCAAGCTACTTTTGACCCTCCCCCCTCATAAATCAAAAACTATTAGACTTACATTCTTGAAAATTTTCATGCCTAATAAGACCCACTAGAACAACTAGCATCCCAAATTTCATGAATAAATCTATTATAGTTCTTGAGTTATTAAGCTCTGAATAGTGCTATTTTTAACACTGACTCACTGACTGACATATCAAAAACTTAAAGTACTTCCACTAATCCTAGAATGCTGAAATTTGGCATACTGGTAGAGTTTGGCTACAGTTAAAGGAAAAAATCGAAAAAAGGAAACTTTCCCTTTTTCAGGACCTAAAATGAAGGAGTGAAATTTATTATAGGCTTAATTAACATATGTATATTCAAAATACAATCAAGTTAGAATTCTGAAATTTGCGATACTTGAAAAGCTTGGAACATTAATAAAGGAGAAAATTGAAAAACCGAAACTTTTCCTACTTCGGGGTCCGAAATCAAGGGTTCGGTTCAAACGGCTTCGCCGACAAAAGGGTTAAGATCTTAACGGTTACCAAGTTCCATAGCAGTAGCTTAAATCATAGCTATAGGGATGTACAACGTTCTTCAATTGATTTAAAAGAAAATTTGTTACGTTCTTTGATATTAAATTCATAAATTGACAAGTTTTATATCCAACTAAATTGTTTGTGGTATAAAATAAGAACAACTAGCAAAGTTAAAGTTTAAGCTTGTATTAAATATCATCATGTTAAACGTAAGTTATTGACTATTATAACTTGCCAAGTTATAAATTTCATATCAAAGAACGTAACAAATTTTCTTTTAAATCAATTGAAGATCGTTGTTTATCCCTATAGCTATGATTTAAGCAACTGCTATGGAACTATGTACCCGTTAAGATATCAACCCTTTTGTCGGCGAAGCCGTTTGTACCGAACTTGGCCCCTTTTTCAAATTTATGTTTTTGGACAGATAAATAGTTTTATTAAAACATTTTTCTCAACTTTTTTTTTTAAAACTATTTTAACGACTTTTGGATGAAAATGGCCTTGGCATCCCAAATTTTTTTTTCCTAGGTAAATGCCAAAAAGGGGCGGCAGATTCTTATCAGATATTAACCCCCCCCCCGAAAAAAATCCTAGGTACGGCCCTGTATCTAACTAATAATAAGTGAAATTATATCTTTTTCAGGGCCACATTTCTTGTGCTGTGATTGTCGGACGATGTTCATTAGTGAAGAATTCTTGAACAAACATCAAAAGAAATGTATACATAGGAAATTACATTTAATTTTAAAAATGAAATTTCAATTGCGAAAAAATACATCAGCTGAGGGTAAGTTCATTTATTTGATTTATAACCTTGGAAGTATTCTCCTAAAACTTTTGTTCAAATTCTAATTTAGATGAAATTAATCTTTTGTCCTCCATTTCGGAGACCATTATGATATTCAAGAGATTATGTTTTTTACGTTTCTATTTCTAATAATTTTCAATGATCAATGAATTCAAAATTAATTCCTTAGCACACTATATAGCCCAGTCTAATTAGACAAAATAAGGCTAATCGGTGGAATAAAATCTCAGAGTTTTGGAAATAGTCTTAAACGCTTCCTTTAGACTTGGGTTAATGTGTGTCAAAAGTCCACGAGGATGGGTCTTGAGCTTGAGGAGGTGTTCAAAAGTTCCCTTTTTCCAGTTTATCGCTTATAACTAGAAAACGGTACATATTTTGTAAATAATTGTCCTATACTAAATTAAACATGACAAAATTTCGCGTCGATTAAAAAAATTATTGTAGTAGTTCGATTTTATTTTTAAACTAGATTAAATTTGCTAGAATTCTAACAAAGTTTCATCTTAATTGGATAATGGTAACTTGGCCGCATTGAGGTTGTAGTTTTGAAAAACTACAATTATTTTTGCAATAAAAAATCCCAGTTTTCCTACATGAAATGAAAACCACTCATCCTAGAAACTTGATTAGTATTTCATTCTCTAGGACTTTTGTTGACTTGAACGTTACTTGGACCACTTTTTTGTAAAACCTCCTAGATTTATAGATATCCAGCATTTTCCATGAAGGAAAAACTGCTATTTTTTAAAAAAACGGATCATTTCCTGTTTACTTTCAAGTCAACAAAAATCCTAGACAATGAAATACTAATCAAGTTTCTAGGATGAGTGGTTTTTCATTTTATGAAGGAAAAACTGCCATTTTTTTGCAAAAAATTACATTTTTATTTCAATACTACAACTTCAGTGCGGCCGGGTTACCATTATCCAATTAAGATGAAACTTTGTTTTAATTTTAGCAAATTTAATCTAGTTTAAAAATGTATAGAAACGTCTTTGTCGAAAACGTGCTCCTTCATGGTCAAAATGGGAAAAAAATCGAAAATAGTGCGAGTTTTTGGGATGGGTATTCAAAAGTGATCCAGGAAAAATGTTATCCTCTTTAATTTTTAAAGGACGGTTATTTACAAAATATTGGCCGTTTACAAGTTATAAGCGAAAAACTGGAAAAAGGGAACTTTAATCCCCCCCCTCCTAAAACTCAAGCCACATCTTTGGGGACTTTTGAGACACATTAATTCAAGTCTAAGGGAACCGTTTAAGACCATTTCCAAAATTCTGGGATTTTTATCTAGCGATTTGTCTAATTTGATTGGGCTAATATACTACTTATCTAACGATATAATTGAATGATTTCACAATTAAAAATAACAAAACTACAATAAACTTTTCTGCTCTATATTGAATTTGATCTCTAAATTCATCTCCTTAACACATTTTATATTTTTCCAGATACAAGTATTCGAACTAAGAATGAAAGTGAAGATTATTTCTGTGATGAATGTTTGTCAGGATTTCTATCATTGTCTGAATTCGAAAGCCATATACAGGAAGGCCATTCAGAAGAAGTACTATTCTCAAGTCATCTAAGCGATCGTAAATACATTGTTGAAACCAAACCGGAACCGCCTATTGCCATGAATCCTCAGAGCGAAAAGGCTTCTAAAGTGACCTTTTATGATCGATATGCCGCCAAACGTTCTTTACCCTGTCGTAAAAATAAAAGAAAATTGAAATCAAAACAAACTAATCAATGTTTGGGAACTATTTCTAATAACAAGCATACTGGCCAAAAGCCTTTCGTCTGTGATCACTGCCATAAGCGTTTCTCATATAAGAGTATTCTCAAGAGCCATTTACTCATTCATACAGGTGAAAAGCCTTTCGTCTGTGATCACTGCGAGAAGGGTTTCTTGCAAATGAGTCATCTCAAGACCCATTTACTCATTCATACAGGCGAAAACCCTTTCGCCTGTGATCACTGTGAAAAGAGTTTTTCACAAATGAGTAATCTCAAAAAGCATTTACTTATTCATACCGGCGAAAAGCCTTTCGTCTGTGATCACTGCGAGAAGGGTTTTTCAGAAAAAGGATCTCTCAAAAAGCATTTACGTATTCATACAGGCGAAAAGCCTTTCGTCTGTGATCACTGCGAGAAGGGTTTCTCGCAAATGAGTCATCTCAAGACCCATTTACTCATTCATACAGGCGAAAAGCCTTTCGTCTGTGATCACTGTGAAAAGAGTTTTTCACAAATGAGTAATCTCAAAAAGCATTTACGTATTCATACAGGCGAAAAGCCTTTCGTCTGTGATCACTGCGAGAAGGGTTTTTCAGAAAAAGGATCTCTCAAAAAGCATTTATTTATTCATACAGGCGAAAAGCCTTTCGTCTGTGATCACTGCGAGAAGGGTTTCTCGCAAATGAGTCATCTCAAGACCCATTTACTCATTTATACAGGCGAAAACCCTTTCGTCTGTGATCACTGTGAAAAGAGTTTTTCACAAATGAGTAATCTCAAAAAGCATTTACTTATTCATACCGGCGAAAAGTCTTTCGTCTGTGATCACTGCGAGAAGGGTTTTTCAGAAAAAGGATCTCTCAAAAAGCATTTACGTATTCATACAGGCGAAAAGCCTTTCGTATGTGATCACTGCGAGAAGGGTTTTTCAGAAAAAGGATCTCTCAAAAAGCATTTACGTATTCATACAGGCGAAAAGCCTTTCGTCTGTGATCACTGTGAAAAGAGTTTTTCACAAATGAGTAATCTCAAAAAGCATTTACGTATTCATACAGGCGAAAAGCCTTTCGTATGTGATCACTGCGAGAAGGGTTTTTCAGAAAAAGGATCTCTCAAAAAGCATTTACTTATTCATACAGGCGACAAGCCTTTCGTCTGTGATCACTGCGAAAAGAGTTTCGCACAAAAGTGTACTTTAAAAAATCATTTGAAAATCCACTCCTAGAAAGTCTCTCTTGCTTCTATTTTATATAACTAAATTATATATTGTCGCCTTAGGCTGCTAAGTGCGCCTTATTAAACCTGCTAGATCCATTTTTTATCATATATGACATATTAATACCGTTCGAAGGAAAAAGAGATGCAGCATCTTCCAAATAAAACTGTTGTAATATGCCTTTTCGACATGTTACATGTCTACGCGGAAGCATTAGGCTTATGTAATTACCGAAATAACAAAGCTTGACCTTATTATAATTATATATAAGCGATGAGTTTCTGATAATTGGGGCGGATGACTTATAATCGAGACCCCTGTCACACCGTGCCTCTGTACTTATACTGAATAAACCTTGTATTAAATAATACATCTTGTTATAATCATTTACTACCCCCTCACCCCTAGTATATTATAACAATTGGCGCCCTCACCCCTAACCATATTATAACAATTGGCGCCCGAAACAGACCCTTAGAAGAATTGCATTGAAGAATCGAACTAACTTTTCCGAAGGACACTATCAGGGGACCAAAGTGGGATTCATCCGCCATCGTCGCTCCGGAAAATTAAAGTAAGCCATATTTCTCATATTTTCATTCTTTTTCTATTGTTTGTTTTGAAAAAGTATTTTATTATTTTGAAAAAATGAACTCTTCTGAAGCTCCAGAACAAACCAACAAATCCCACTAATAACTTTTAAGGAGTTCAGTAGAGATTGTGGTGTTGGTGCAAGGTGAAACATCTTTAATAAAGATAAGAGTAAATAAATATTTTATTTAATATGGATTTACTATGAGTTAAGGATACTGGGTCACTTATTTCACATTAAAATTAAAAAATTAAAAGATATAAAATTTTTTTTCTTTTTCAATATATATATTTCGGGCTATCAACCCATCTTCAGGAAATACAGAAAGTAACTAAATTAACTTATTGAATAACAGGCTATATATATGTTTATTGAACAGAGAGACAGAATTTATCAAATTATTTTAAAAGGACACTTTCTCTTAAGCTGTTGTTCAGAAAGAATATCGGGTTGACCTTTATTTACATAGGATTGTTTGGGTAAAAGGCAAGTTTGTGAGGTCATTGACTTATGTCTCTGGGTTGGAAATGATTTTTTCATTTGGATATTAAAAGATCAACTATTATATTTGGTTTTACATCTAGTTGATTGTTGATAACATTTTCATCATTTGACAAGGCATATTTTATTTCCATGGATTCAAGAAGGTACAATCTTAATCCTTTTCTTTCGAAATGAATAAGGGAGGGGTTAGAAGGTGAAGGTACATGATCTAAGGCATATAGATGATTAGCAAATGCGGAAGTGGAATCTGGATTTATGGGCTGGTTTCTTATTAATTGTCTGTGGGAAGCTAAATGTTCTTTATGCCGTTTTATAAAAGATCGTCCAGTTTGGCCAATATAAATTGCCTCGCAATCGTTGCAATTTAATTTGTATACACCAGATCTATTTATTTTATCAATTTTGTCGAGTTTATTATTTATTAATTGGGAGGATAAATTATTTATATTATAAAGGGCTGGAGTGATACCATGCTTCTGGAGAATATTTGCATTTGATTCCACTTCCGCATTTGCTAATCATCTATATGCCTTAGATCATGTACCTTCACCTTCTAACCCCTCCCCTATTCATTTCGAAAGAAAAGGATTAAGATTGGACCTTCTTGAATCCATGGAAATAGAATATGCCTTGTCAAATGATGAAAATGTTATCAACAATCAACTAGATGTAAAACCAAATATAATAGTTGATCTTTTAATATCCAAATGAAAAAATCATTCCCAACCCAGAGACATAAGTCAATGACCTCACAAACTTGCCTTTTACCCAAACAATCCTATGTAAATAAAGGTCAACCCGATATTCTTTCTGAACAGCAGCTTGAGAGAAAGTGTCCTTTTAAAATAATTTGATAAATTCTGTCTCTCTGTTCAATAAACATATATATAGCCTGTTATTCAATAAGTTAATTTAGTTACTTTCTGTATTTCCTGATGATGGGTCGATAGCCCGAAATATATATTGTAACCTGCCCAAACTTAACCTTTAGCCTAACTGACACTCCAATAGCCCACGTAGTGTGCTATTGAAAGTTTCTCTCAGCCTGGCCAAGTTTGGTGGTTGTCTATCCGCCCTAAATTAGATGTTAAATATATCAGCAACCGTGGGGGTGTGCTCTTACACTATATACGGATAGGGTTGCTGATAAGGCTATCGAACAAAAGCCCGATAGATATAGCAGAATCTCGCTGTTCACCAGGATTAATCGACGACCTTGGAGCCCTCTGTGAATTATTATTATGATGATGAGATAGGAGAGTAGGATGGTTTTTGTCCAGTAAAAAGAACACAATTAATTAAGATTTGATATAACTGCTTTTAGCAATATTCAAGGTTTTAATGATATGTGCTTGAATTAGCACCGATATTTCGATACAAGATAAACAATAATTTTATAAAACCAACAAATTCTATTATTCCTTATAAACAGATTGTTTATAAATTTATTATTGATTGATAACAATATTCAAAAATACTAACTATAATTTCTATTTATAGAAATTTCAAATATAAAAGACGTATTTATTACAATATCAATTTAAATACTATTTATAGAAAATCCGTTTATAAAAGGTGTATTTATCATAATACCATTTTATTGTTGTTATTTATAGAAATTTTAAAAAATAATATTTTATTTATAATTAGATAAATTTTTAATTTATTTATAGATAATCTATTTATAGATTCTATTTATAGAACAAAACTATTAATAATTGTTTAATTATAGAAAGTTTAAAATTTTTATTATAACTCAAATTTTATTGATTGTTATATAATTCCATAACATGGAAATCTAATTATAGTAACAATCTATTTTTATCATATAAATTCTATTTATAGATTTTTATTTTAATTGTTATAATTTTATTTTCATTGTTGAAATTAAAATTCCATTGTTGTAAATTCTATTATTAGAATTTTCTAATTGTTGTAAAATTTATTTATAAATTTGAACTATAAATAGATTTATAAATATGGAGGGATAATGGTCTCCTTTGAGATTAAAATTTTATTTTAAATTTTTAAAGCTCCTATTTATAGATATTCTATAAATAGCTTTTCTTTATTTATAACTTTTATTATTAATAACTTTCTATAAATAAACCATTATTCTATTTTTATATTTTTAAAATTTATTTTTACTTTTTTTTTTAGTTTAAGTTATAAATTTGCTATAAATATCTTTGATTTAATTTTAATAATTTTTAAATTTATTTTTCTTTTTAACAATAGATTTTCTATAAATAACTTTTACAGACTTTTGAATTTAACTTTGACTTTTAAATAATCTTTTTATAAGTTTTATTTATTTTTAGATTGATTTATAATTAGAACATTCTATAATTTATGGTTTTAAATACGATTATTCTTTGGTTTTAAAATCGTTTTAAATTGAGTATGATAGTGACAAATCAGTAGTGTTACAATTATATTGTTGATTAATTAATCAATTAATTATTTATTATTTATTATTTAAGCAGGTACCTGTCTTATTTTTTATAGGCCTTGTTTAATTATATTATTATCAGTTAATTATTTTTTATATTTAATTATTATTAATTCTTATTATTCTCCACCTAAGCTCTTAATTTAATATTTCATATTTTAGAAATATTTTATGAAACGTTTCTTTTCAAAAACAAACAATTTAAATTTTTCTATTTTTAAATTATAATTCAAATGACAAGTATTATTTTATTTATTTCTTTTAATAATCCTTTTAATTTATTCTTTTTTATTTAGACATTTCTTTTTAACATTTGATCATATGTTCAAACAAAATTTCAATTATTTATTATTTTTATTTTTTTAATTAGCAATTATTAAAATAACTTGAGATTTCATTTATATTCTCGACTTCAAATTAATAATACAACAACAAAACAAACATTTCCTGAATTTTTCAAATAGGCTTTATTTATTAAAATTTTCTTTAATCAGCATTTCTCTTATCTAACTTGTTTTGTTTACTTTTTAATACTTTTGATTTTTTAATTTATTTATTATGATTTATTTATTACGATTTAAATTCAATTTTATTATCTTTTTCAAATTTCTCAGAACAACACCAAAACAAATCGTAGCGCGTCGGACCGAAAGCGTCTGGTTTTTCTTGGAAAAACACAGCGTCGCCAGATCATCAAATCTGATTGTTATCTGCTACTGCTAATCCTTGAGATATCCCTGTCTTTTTTTATCCAATACAATTAGGACCACGACATTTAACTTTCTTCTTTTTAATATTTTTTCAATTTTTTAATACCTTTATAACTACGTGGCAACAGGGAACTCCGCTCCTTCACAGACAAACAAACTCACAGATATATCAGGAGACGCGGTTCAAATCCGCATATGATACCTGACTACCTTTTCGTCCACACATTAATCTTTTTTAGTATTATTATTATTAATAATTAATTACTTAATAGCCTTCATTGAATATTTCTAGGAAATGCCCTATTACTAATAAACTTATGTAATTTTTTTAAATTATTAATACTTTCGTTAATTTCGTTAAACTTATAACTTAAATAATTGTTAATTATTATTCGAACATATGATCCGTTAATTATTTTAATATTTTAATTTTAAAACATTGTTATTAGCTTAAAGTTTAATTAATTTTAAGATCATTATATTAACTCAACGTTTCAATTATTTTTACTTTAATTTTTTTAATACAATTATTTGTTTTATTTAATTAGGTTATTTATTTTTATAATTACAGTTAAAATTAATCCTGAATATAAGAAGAGCTTAGGTGTAAATGGTTGTTTATTCTATTTGGAACACGAGAACAGCCAGTTACAAATTCTTAGCATATAAAAACTATAAACTAACACTGACACATATTAAATACTAAATAGTTAGTGTTTTTGTTATTTGAATAGTGTTTCATTTAGTACTTATCAAATACTGTGGGTAAAATGCTGGTTAGCGTGGGTTCATTCAGGACCATGTGTTGCCGTTTCTCCAGCGCGTGGCGTCGTTTCACCAGCCGCCGTATTTGCCGGTGTTTTTCGCAAATCGGTTACTAAACACTTCACATGGAGCTTTATAAACACTTTTAGTATTGTTTCACTTGTCAAAACTTCATAATAAACCCAGATGAAGGTGGATTATTTAAGAGCCACAGTTGTCATCCAAAAAAAAAACTGTTCAAGGCATCCTGTCCCAAAATCAATTGACCATCTCCTCTCACTCGTTTCCGGCTTGGTACCTTGTACTCTCGCTTCGTAGCAGCACCTGCCAGACACCGGTTAACAAGTGTCATCTAGATCTCGCGATTTGAATTATATTCAAATTTGAATCGCTAATTGTCATTAAACCATGAATATCGCTATTTACTCTTAACAAAATTAATTAAATTAACGATTTTTATAATCAATTAATTAATAAAAAAAAAATGAAAAAAAACGGGCATGCTACAATATATTGAAAAAGAAAAAAATTTATATCTTTTAATTTTTTAATTTTAATGTGAAATAGGTGACCCAGTATCCTTAACTCATAGTAAATCCATATTAAATAAAATATTTATTTACTCTTATCTTTTTTAAGGAGTTCGGTGTTGGTTCTAGGTGAAACATTTTAATATAATAATAAAACTAAGATACGAGGTAGGTTTCACAAAAAAGAAATAAAACAAAATTGAGTTTTGAATTCGATATATTTCGGGGGTTAGCCCATCATCAGGAGTCTAAGAAAACTGATTACATATTGGAAAAATAGTTTTACAAGTAAGAATTTTAAATTTTTTTTTTATAAATGTATGTGGTGGGGGGAATGTAGGGGAAGAGGGGGGAAGTTGTTCTAAGAATTAATATTTTCTATTGAGATTTGAGCTGGCTTAAAGGGATCTATACCTGCTATTATAATAACGAATGGACAAGTACCTGAGAAGGTACAACTTGAAAGGTATATGAGAGAGTGCAATTACCCTAGTATATTCAATGTGCATCCCACTAAAACAAACCCAACAATTTCATTCCAGACCCCATAGTGTTATTTGATCAATTTTGAAAACATTTACAAAATGCAAGGGCAAGACGATTACCAACACACAGATAGTAGCGAGGATAGAATAAATTTTCTTAGTAATTTATCAATAGAAGATTTAAGAATAATCAAAAATTATATAAATAACAACAAACTAAACACCTCTCGAGAAACATATATAAAATTAAAAGAAGCACAAAATTCTATACCTGTATTTGATGGTACAAATTCTGATGGCCTAGAAAATTTTATAAATTGTTGCCAATATTCTTTAAAATATGTCGATCCAAATTATAAACATATCCTTTATGAATCAATTATACATCTAAAATTAAAAGCCAGAGCTAGATGGGACATAGATAACAGATCTTTCGAAACATTCAATTATTTAAAAATATTTTTAGAAAAGTCGTACGCGGAAAAAATTTCTGAATCCACTATCACAAACCAGCTTCAAAATTGTAAACAAAAAACGGGAGAAAACGTACGAGAATTCGGGTTTAGAGTACGCGATTTAATAAACAGATTAAATAAGTGCATATTAAAGAAAGTAGACAACCAGCAGGCTAGAAATATAATTAGGGATCTCAATGATGAAAAAGGCCTAAAATCATTCGTAAACGGCTTGAATAGTAATTTAAAAATAATCATCGATGCACGTAACTATACAATTTTGGAAGATGCAATTGACGCAGCATATTTAAAGGAACAAGATTATTTAGATGAACCCGAAGAGGCTCGAAATTTAGTAGAATATTGTAGATTCTGCAAACGCATAGGCCACGACTACAGCGATTGTAGGTCGAAAAATAATAATTATAATCGTCAATATCAAGGGAATAATTTCAATAGACAGAGACCACAAATTTACAATCATTCTTATTCTAATAGGCAAGAAAATTTTAACTATAATAATCGCCAAAACGAAAATTTGCGAGAAAATCCAGGTCTTCAATCAAATCATTATACAACATACCCACAAAATTACAATCAATTTCATTCTAATAGACAAGAAAATTTTAACAAAAATTCACATGGATATCCACATCTTCAATATAATCAGTATAGGACAAACTCAAATAATAACCAAGTAAATTTTGCTCACATTCAAACGCAAGATGTGTCCTGGCAACCCACAACCCCCACGCAATTTCGGACTGATTCCCAATATTTACCTCAAGTAGTATCACCCCACTCCTCAGGTACAGTAACAGTGGGCACTATTCAAAAACATTCTGCATTAAGAGATAATGGATTAAATGAATTTTCATTGGGAAATGTCACAGGGACTTGTTAGAGCAGCAACCAAGTACCCAGATAAATTTAGGCTGCACCCAATCCCCAAATAATAGCAATAATTCAATACATATTAAATTCATTAATAAAAAAATCTCGCAATCGTTAGAAAATGATAATTCTTTGTCTAAATATTCTGCTAATGTGAAAAAAAAATTCCGAGGAGCTTGCGAAAGACAAGGTGCATAGAGTCGGCTCAGCTAAAATTCCAATCATTGTTCATGATAGTTTAGTAAATCAAAACATAAATACTAGGTCAAAGGAAAATAACTCGTATAGTGAACCTATTATGAAAGACGCAAAAGATAAACAAAAATATTTTAAATCAAAGCCAAGAAATATTCAAATAGTTGAGGGCCGAGAAATTATGAAGAAAAAAAGGAGCGAAATATAAATAAAGGGTTAAATAAGGGCGTAAATCCCCAAAATGAAAACAGAAAAAGAAAGTACGAATCAAAAGAATATAATATAAATGAATATATCAATATAAAGAAAGGTTCAAAGAAACCAAAAATTGTTGTTAAAGATAATATTAAGGTACCAGAAAGAAAGGGAGAATTAAAGGATTAAGAAATAAATAATAATGATTTAAATGAATAGAAATTATAATAAAATAATAGGTAGCCCTACAGGAATAGGGAGAGAAAAAAATACAATAAGTAATATAAAAATAAATAAAATAGAAGATTTGAGGGAAGATAGTGATACATATTTAATAAGGGAAGAAAATATAGCTGAGATGCAGAAAAATATTATTAAAATAGACAGAGAGATAGTTATTGAGGGTAGAAAATGGAAAAATCAAGTAAACAAAACTTTGAGTCAAGGCACTTTGAGAGAAAGCAGGCTTAAATCGTATAATGAAAATTTATTAAGACATGGATATTTTACCAAAAAGAAAGTTAAAATTAAAAATTAAAAATACTCGGATAATGGAAAAAAAAATTAAATCAACTAAATTTTTATAATGGCCAGAATAATTTAATTTCAATATTTTGATTAATAGAAGCTATAAAATTTTATTCACGAGAGAAATAAATAAATAGGTTCATTGACGCAAGATGTAAACAAAAGAAAAATGATTACGATTACAAGTTTGCAAATAAAGTAGAATATAATCCTTGGAAATTTTCAAAGAAGAACAGGTTAAGGAAAGAAAAAACTGATGGCTGCGCTGTCTTGAAATATCATGTTAAAAGACGTACGAATAAATAATTAATGTTAAAAAAAAAAAAAAAAAAAAACAGCCAAAGATATGGACCGAGGCCCATAATTTGGGACGAAATATTTTCTTTTGGCCCAGGGAGTAGCTTAAATCATCCAGTTATATGAACGAACAAATAAATAAGAAAAAAATAATAATTACTATAAGGAATGTATATTTGTAGGAAATGTTTTTTTTCAATAGAAATTGAGGTTTCCGAGGATTGAGGTCCTATTTTTGGGGAAAAACATTCGTTGATAGATTCATTCGATTGTATAGTTATTAAATTATAGAAATCAAAGGTCGGTAACTATTTCCATTTTTGACTAGTAAGCAGTTTCAATACGAGCGACATAAATAATAATAATAATAATAATGATATCTGCAAGCAATACTTTAATTAATGATCATAGGTATTTATAAAGAAAAGCATTTATTGAATCTAGCTCACGAGGGGGTGGGGGGTTATCAAGGGGCAAGGGGGGGCAATGTAACTCATGTACTAGGGAAATTGGGCTTTATTTTATTACGTTAATTTAATTTGATCTGCTTCGCTATTTGTTGATGGGGTGGGTGTGTCCCTCAGTGTCTGATCCAAGTGGCGCGTCCCTAAAATGGAGAATGAAATTTTAGGTGATGAGTGGAGGATGTAAGGAAATGGGCTTCCTGGTACTAATGCTATAAATAATGATATACAGACCAGCGGTTATGAGAGACAGTGAGATAGTTTTATTGATTGACTGTACAATGAACTCTGGTATCTGTATTGCAAGCGACGTCCTGGAGAGGAGCCTCGGTGTGTGTATGGGCTCGTTGTATAGTCCTTGTACTAGAGGAATCAGCGCGTAGGTGTGTATGTCACTCCGCTGTATGTGTAGGTATATATATATGTGTATATATCCTGTCCAACTCCAATAATAGTGTGGATATGTGTATATGTAAGACAGTTGAGCTCTCCTATGCAATCCTTTACCTTGTGTGTATATCCATTTGTAAGGCAGAAGTCTATATATATATATATAAGAAGAAGTCTGTATTCTTGCTTCTACTCACTATCTGAAGTCAATCACGGCGGGACTTGAAGGTAAAAGTATAGGTGTATTCTCTTCAACTCCAAAAACAGTGTATGTTCACTCTCTCACCTCTATCAAGTCAATCACTGCGGAACTTGAATATAAAAGTATTTGTGTAGGTGTATTCTGAGCCACTTCTATAGCAGTGTATGCTCACTCGCTCGCCTCTCTGAAGTCAATGCTCTTCTGTTGTTAATCACTGGTCATTTGCTATGTTTTCCCAGAACTCATAAGTTTCCCTTGTTCGTTGACTAATAGATTGCCTTAATTAGACTTAATTCTAAATAAAATAAGAATTTAATTAATTATTAAAATAAATTCCTGTTCAACCCACAGGACCATTGCAAGCTGATTAAGAAATTTATTTTACTTGAGTGAACGGACCCCAATAAACAATATGAAATTCAAAACAAATATTAATGTGTTAGGTAAATTTTTTAAATGTTTTGTTAAAATATATTTCTAAGATAGGATGTCGATGACCTGAAAAGCTATTCGTTGCAAATAATTGAATAAATACATTCCTAAAAACATAATCCATGAATCTATCCCAAATCCATTTTCCGTTTTTAAGAAGGCTCATTATCAATTTAAAATAACGTAATCATTAATTAATTAAGAAAAAGAAAGAATGGATGGAGAAAATTGGTTTATTTTATATTTCAGGAATTACCCACCCATAATATATAATACCCCAAAGTGAAAAAAATAAAAAAATAATAATAATGATTAAATTTCAATAAACATATATGTCTTTGTAAGCTATGAGCTAAATATAATTACCAAAAAATAATTATAATAATAATATAAATATATATAATTTTACGATTAATGCATGTTAGCACAAAACCTTTTAGTGATAAAGTGATAAAAAAACATTATCCCCCCTCCATAAGTGAACATTGAAATAAACTAAACATTCCAAATCAAGGCTACCAATAGTGGCTTGGATAATTCAAATTTAAATAAAAAAAAATATAGATATGTAAAATATTAAGTCAAAAAAAATAATAATAATTTGAGTATTTAAATATATAGCAATACAAGAATAACACACACATATACACATATACACACAACGCAACATATACAACAGAATAAACACGAAATTAATATGTAAATAAAAAAAAAATTAAAAATCAATCAAATCTTTTAGATATCAGATGCTTAGATCAGTATATTTTAATTTGCTTACTCTATAGCACTTATAAAAAAATAAATAAAAATAAGGGGGATGAGATGCACTAAGATTATTATAAATAATTCAGCACTATGTACTATATCCAAAATGTACCTAATTTATATAATTCATAGCACAGGGTAGAAAAACCCATAATAGAGGCACAAACCCTCATTATTTTATGAATATATAAGTACAAAAGGAATGGTATAGCTGATTTCAAATAAATATTAACCTCGATGATGGTCTCTATCTTATTTCAACTAGTTAATAACTATGTAAATAAAAAATAAATAAATACTGATTTTTGTCACAGCTGTAACCTATTCAAGAAAGACAAAAGAAAACAATTTACATCTTATTTAAACTAAAGTAACACAAAACAACTTAGTATTCACGCACTTAATACAGATACACATTTGATTGCTATTGCTCACTTACATATTAAACTTAAATATATCTTAACAATTACTTTAATTCAAAATAAGAGCCTTCAGCTAGTAACTTTGTTTAAAAAATATATGTATCTAACTATTTCATAATAATATCTTCTTAAGAAAATGCGAACTCAGTATCCACTAGTTTTAATTGTATATTTGTAAAAGAAAAAAAAATGTTTGAAAAAAAAGAGGGAAAAATGAAAAGTTTTATACGTAAAATAATAATTGTATGTTGAAGATTTTCGGGACGAAAATCCCAAAATAGGGGGGTCAGGTGTTATGATATGCCTTGTCGACATGTTTTGATGGTCAACGCAAAAGCATTAGGCTTGCGTAATGCTGAATTTGCAAAGCTTGACCTGAATATAAGTATACTTAAGCAAGAAGTCTCGGATGATCGACAGAGAACATATCGAGGCGGATGACTGATGACCGAGATCCCTGTCACATCGTGCCTCTGTACTTATACTGAATAAACCTTGTATTAAAAATACATCTTGTTATAATCATTTACTACACCCCTCACCCCTAACCATATTATAACATTGTGTTGCTTTCTTCAATTTTAAGGACAATGGACATTCTGTGAACCTATGAACGAATGAACAGTTTGGAAGACAAAGAATACTATAAATGTTCGATTTTCATTAAATTCATTTTTTTTACTTTACCATACAGGGTATGGTCAAGTATTGTAATCGTGCATTAAAAAAGTGGTTTTTTCCTTCTTTTTATTAAAATATCTCAAAAACGGCTTAAACTATTTTGATTAACAAAATTGAGCCAAACCCGGGTATTTCGTTCTACAAAAAAGCCTTAAACAGCGAAAAAATAATTGTTTTGTCAAAATGTCTGCTAGTTAGTTAGTCTATGCGTTACCAAATTTTTGTGGACGAGCTAGCTCAAAAACTATCATCGAAACCAAATTTCACACGTAGTTTTCGTCGATTGAGATTAATATCTGATTAGATTCTGGTGCATATCGACCCAAAATTAAGGGGGGGGGGGTTAAAAATTAAAAATCTAGCCCATTTGAGCAAACTCAACCAAATTTTGTATACATAATCAGTGGACCCCAGAAGTCTAAAAATGCAAAAACTAACCCCCCTACACGATTATAAATAAATTTATTAAATATTAAATATAAGTGAGGGGCCAGGTTTAATGGTAAAGTCAAGTGGATATCCTCCTCAGAGAACATGTCAGCTTATTTTTTATATTTATATAATTAAGTTTCCATGAATTAATAGAAAGTGTTAACATTTTAAATTATGTCTATTATAATTCAATATATTTTGGCTCGGTTATTTTATGAGAAAATTTTTTTTTATTAAATTTATCAAAAAATAAATAAAATTATTAACTCTTCGGTTATTTTTGCTGTTGAGTGTATAAGAAAAAGATAAGTAATAAATTGTAGTAGTACAAAGATTTATTTAACAGCTCTAATGCCGGGCCCAGGAGTAACCACCCACCCTCTCAACGGGCCTGGTCCTGAGTACCATAAAAATTGAATTTTATAGGAAAACAAAACTCTTCAATTGCGAGGCGACTGAGTATTTATTATTTCATGGATTCGAAATTGGGAGGGACATTTTACATTGACTGCCCTGACATCTGGCGGATTTATTGTATTTAGCATTATTTCATCTAAAGAAAACACACATTCATTTCTCATAAATTATATTTATCTTATTTCTATTCAAGTATATATTTTTATTAAATTAAAAAACTATTCCATTCAATATTATCTATTAATTTTTTGTTTGAACTTGAAGAAAATATATCCATTATGGCTGATATTGCATTCATGGAACTCAAATATCCAATATATACAGGTTAGTTTTCTATTGTCAACATGTCATGGAATATAAATAAAAGATTTTGTTTATTTATTAAATAATTCATTGTTATCTATATTGAACATTGTTAATTTTCTATTATTGTTTTAAATTAAACAGTTGAATAGGAAAAGTTCATTCTTGCTTCGAATTGAACAGAATCTTATGCAGATTGTCAAAATCTGATTAAGTAGGTATATTTAATAAATTTATTTTTATCTACAATATAATTATGTTGTGTTATTTTTAATAATTATTTTGGCTTTAAATAAAAGAATAATTTGGTTTAATTATAATAAACTTCCACAAGATTCAATTTCATTATTTATTTATTTATTATTATTATTTATGTATGGCCCGTGCCTGAGTATAAGACCGCCTCCAAGTTAACATCATATAAATAACTCTAAAACGGCTTATAAGATCAAAAAGATATATCCATAAGATAAATTAAAGCTCTTTAAATTACGCGTAAAATGATAACAAATTCAAAGTTTCATCTTAATTGGATAATGGTAATCCGTGCCGTAAAATGAGGTTGAAGTTTTGAAAAACTGCATTTTTTTCAAAAAATCGCAGTTTTTCCTTCATAAAATGAAATCCATCACTCACCCTAGAAACTTGATTCCTGTCTCATTCTTTAGAAAATTTTATTGACTTGAACCACTTTTTTTATAAAAGCAGCCATCCATGACAGGATATGATCCGAATCCTCAAAAGTGTCATGGATAATGCTGGATATCTATATATCTAAGAGTTTTATAAAGAAAAAAAGTGGTCCAAGTAAACGTTCAAGACAGGAATTAAGTTTCTAGGATGATTGATCGTTTTCATTTTATGAAGGAAATACTGCGATTTTTTCCAAAAAATTGCAGTTTTTCAAAACTTCAACCTCATTTTGAGGCACGGGTTACCATTATCCAATTAAGATGAAAGTTTGAATTTGTTATCATTTTACTCGGAATCAAAGAGCTTTAATTTATCTTATAAATATATCTTTTTGATTTGATAAGCCGTCTTAGAGTTATTCAAGAAAAACTGAAAAAACCCCGAAATTTGCTCATTTTGGGGCGCCCACAATTCAGATTTGGAGTAAAACTTATGGTAATAATATTGGGGAAAGATGTTCTTGTCTATTAAAGACAAATTCAACGTACGTCCTTCGTCACTTAGAAAATAATAAAATAATTCCCGGTAGGCAATATGGATTTAGACAAAATCGCCCCACAGGCGACATTTTAACCGATGACACCCACATCTGGAACAAAACTCTAGAGGCCGGAAAAGAAACCCTCGCTGTAGCCCTAGATATCTCCAAAGCTTTTGATCAAGTTTGGCACAAAAATCTTCTTATCAAACTGACAGCCTTTGGATGCACACCAACACTTCACAAATGGATAGAAAGCTTTCTGACAAACCGTAGTATCAAAGTTGTGGTGGATGGACTATCATCTGAATCGTTCTCCACAAACGCTGGTCTTCCCCAGGCTCTGTAATCTCCCCCACACTCTTCCTAATTTATATAAACGACCTTATCCGTCAAACCCCACTCATTGTTACGCCGACGATAGCACTCTGCAAGGCAAACCCTCACTCCCGAATAATCGAATCAATGTTGCCTCCTCAATCACTCTCGACCTAGACAAACTGATTAAATGGGGCTCTTAAAATTTAGTTAACTTTAATACTCAATGTTGTCTAATTTCTATGCGAAAATAAAAATTTCCCTGATATTCACTTCGATTCGAATACCCTGAAAATGTGTGACAGTCTATCTATCCATGTTGGGCGTCTCTGTCGCATCTGACCTGTCTTGGAATGAACACATCTCCTCTGAGGCGAAATCTGCAGCAAGGAAGATTGGCTACTTATTCAAGTCCAATCGATTTTACAAGCCCCCACATCTTCTCACCATCTACAAGGCCCAAATCCGCCCCTGTCTCGAATACGGCTCTCATCTATGGAGAGTAGCCTCTAAATATTCTCTTGCTACCCTGGATGCAATTCAGAAACGAGCCGTCAGGCTAATTGACGATTCTACCCTCACCGACTCCCTCGACTCGCTGGCTCATCGAAGAAATGTCTCTGCCCTTTCCCTTTTCTATAGATACTATCACGGCAGGTGCTCTAATGAGATAAAATCAATAATTCCCCCCAAAGCATGCTTTGCACGTAGCACGCGTTTTGCCGACTCCCAACACTCTTTCGCGGTCAAATTAGAAAAGTGCCGGACCACTTCATTCGCGAATACATATATCCCCATGACTTCAAAGAACTGGAACTCTCTCCCAGCCTCCATCTTTCCCAGCACTTATAATCTTCAAACCTTCAAAACCGGGGTGCATAGACACCTACGTTTCCACCCTCTCACTTAATCAACTTTCCCTTCTCTTCGGTAATGCAAGGGTCTTCCGAGATTCATAGGGGCTGCATCTTTACTGGTGCACCCTTCTTGCATTCAATTAAAAAAAAAAAATATTTAAAATAAAATTATATGCTCAAATATTAATTTTTATAGTTTTATTATATAATAGTTTTTTGATTAAATAATGAAAAAATCAAAAGCACGAATTTTTTTTTGTTATCATTGCAATTTATAGTATAAAAACAAAATCCCATCACGACCATATAAATTCGTTCTATGTAACAAAAGTTAGAGATTTTTAGAGGCCTTTTTTTGGTAAATTTCAATATTTTTAATTTATTAAAATAAAATAAAAATAAAAATTGTTATGTTCCCCTATGATTTGGGCGCCCGTGTTGCACACCCGCCAGGCACTGGCCTGTGGACGGGCTCTTAGGCAGGGTGCACACTGGAGACGCAGATCCGCAGCGCAGGCAGACAGACATTTCTTGTGAACCATGTTTTAAGTAGAGGCGCGCATTTTGAGCCGCACCACAGTCCCGCCCCACGTGCCGACTGCGCCCACTTGTGGAGACGCCACAGAAACTGATTCACGCAGTGCGCAGTTTTTTATTTTTTAATTGGTTTTTTATATTAAAACCCACAAATACATTACAGCAAATATTATTATATATCTATTAAAATTAGGAAATTTTTGTTTTCGTTTATTTTCATTATACAGTGTGGGCATAAAGACTACCACATTTGAAGAGGTAAATAAAAAACACAATAGGTAAAAACTAACCACCCAAATTAAAAATTGAACAAAATTTGCCTTTGGAGCAAACTCACCATATTTTGTATACATATTCTCTTGCCCCCCCCCCCCCAGAAGTCTAAAAATGCAAAAACTAACCACGCAAAATGGGTGAAAAAATGAAAATTCTTGTTTTTAGAACAAACTAATCCAAATTTTGTATACATAATCTGTGGGCCACCAGAATGCTAGAAATGCAAAAACTGGCAGCGGGGGTGGACGCAGGGCTCAAAGGGGCGAAATGGGTAAGAAGGGGTGCGTAGTGGGGTGCAGGGGTTAAGCGGTACTGGAATGGCGTTGTGCGTGGGGGTGGGGATGGCACCTTGGCTTGGGGGCTTCTCAGCCAGGAGTTTTATATTTTTTTTACAAAATAAATGTTTCGCATAAGGCGGTCATTTTAATTCCTCGCTTTCGTCGACCTGCTGCCCGAAAACTGACTTCAATGGTACACTGTGCGACGCAGTGTTTTTTCCCCAGTTGCACTGCCTGCCCCGCGCTCAGCTCAGTGTGCACCTTAGCTTAGGTCACGCAAAGCCGCCTCAAGACCACGATTTTTTCTCAACTTCCGGGCGAATGATACCAACTTCTCCAGATGTTTCAGCGTTCTTGGTTTGCAACAAACCATGATAATGGGTTCTTGGACAGTTGAGAAGTCTATTGAATCTGATTTTCATTGATCTAGTTCTGTATCAGGTTACGCAATTGACCGAGGAAGCCTTTATTATTTTTCAAATATTAATTTTTATATTTTTGCCTCTAGCTGGGCTGGAAGCCGTAATGTTGTATTTTTACACAATCTATAACTTTACCCGCTCGGCTACCGGCTCACAAATAATTATAATTATATATATAAATTAATTCGAACTGTCTTCCGAATTGATTCATTTATATTCATTGGACTAGATTTTAAACCACTCGTGTCCATAGGGCCCTTGAACATTTATATCCAATTGAAATTTTATCTTTTTCTAGGGCCACATTTCTAGTGCTTGGGGATTGTCGGACGATGTTCATTAGTAAAGGCCCTTGAACAAACATAAAAAAGAAATGTATACATAGGAAATTACATTTAATTTAAAAATGAAATTTCAAATGCGAAGAAATACATCAGCTGAGGGTAAGTTCATTTATTTGATTTTTAACCTTGGAAGCATTCTCCTAAAAAATTTAATTTAGATGAAATTAAGCCTTTGTCCTCAATTTCAGAGACCATTATGATATTCAAGGGATTAAGTTTTTTAAGATGTTATTTCTAATAATTTTCTATTGATCAATGAATTCAAAATTACTCCTAAGCACACTACATATATAGCCCAGTCCAATTAGACAAAAATAAGGCTAATCGCGGAATAAAAACTTCAGAGTTTGGAATTAGTCTTAAACGCCTTAGACTGGTTATGTGTGGCCAAAGTCGCTTGAGGAGTCGGGCTAAGTTCCCTTTTCCAGTTTATCGCTTTTCAGTAACTCGAAAAACGGTCCATATTTTGTAAATAACCGTCCTTATATGCACTAAATTAAATCTTACCCTTCCCTGTACTTGTATACTATCACGGTGTCTGTTCAGTCGAGCTGAAATCACTATCCCCCTAATGCCCTCCTTATGCGAAACACGCGGTTTTCTAACGCTCAGCACCCCTTCGCTGTCAAATTGGATAAAAGTCGAACAAGGCCAACTCTTTTATTCCTATGACCTCCAGAGACCGGAACTCGCTCCCTGCCACCATCTTTCCCGCGACTTATAACCTTCAGTTATTTAAGAACCGTATCCGGTGATACCTTCGACCCCCGCCCAACCCATAAAATTCTTTCTTCTTCTTTTTCACGATGGAGGGACCAACCCAGGCCTTTAGGGGTTGCACCTTTTTTGGTGTAACTCCTTCTCTCATCATTATCATAAAAAAAAAGCGTTTAAGACAATTTCCAAAATTCTGGGATTCTTATCTACCGATTTGTCTAATTTGACTGGGCTAATATACTACTAATCTAACGATATAATTGGATGATTTCACAATTAAAAATAAGAAAACTACAATAAACTTTTCTGCTCTGTATTGAATTTAATCTCTAAATTCATCTCTTTGACACATTTATTTTTTTCTAGATACAACTAAGCGAACTAAGAATGAAAATGAAGATTATTTTTGTGAGGAAATGTTTCTCTCTGGATTTCTATCATTGTCTGATTTCGAAAGCCATACAGGAAGGCCATTCAGAAGAAGTACTATTCTCAAGTCATCTCAGCGATCGGAATTACAGTGCTGAGACCAAATCGGAACCCCCTATTGCCATGATTCCTCATATCGAGAAGGCTTCTAAAGTGACCTTTCATGATGAATATAATACCGCCAAACGTTCTTTACCCTCTCCTAACAATAAAAAAAAAATTAAATCAAAACAAACTAATCAATGTTTGGGAAGTATTTCTAATAACAAGCATACTGGCCATAAGCCTTTCGTCTGTTATCACTGCGAGAAGGGTTTCTCATATAAGAGTCAACTCAAGAGCCATTTACTCATTCATACAAGCCAAAAGCCTTTGTGATCACTGCGAGAAGGTTTCGCGAAAAGCTGATCTTAAAAAACATTTACTTATTCATGCGGTGCTGATGCTCTCGTCTGTGATCATTACATGAAGGGTTTTTTCACGAATGAGTCATCTCAAGACCCATTGATTTATTCACAGGCGAAGTTTCGTATGTGATCACTGCAAAAAAGAAGTTTCTCAGATAAGAGTAATTTCAAAAGCATTTATTTATTCATACAGACGAAAAGCCTTTCGTCTGTGATCACTGCGAGAAGGGTTTTTTAGAAAAAGGATCTCTCAAAAGCATTTAGTTTATTCATAATTAAAAGCCTTTCGCCTGTGATCACCGCCTGAAGGGTTTTTTCACAAAAGAATATCTTACGACCCATTTAGTTTATTCATACAGGCGACAAGTCTTTTATCTGTGATCAATGCGATAAATGTTTTTATCAAAAGTCTAGTCTCAAAACTCATTTATTAATTCACAGAAGCGAAAAGCCTTTTCGTATGTATTCATCGCGAAAGAGTTTCGCACTAAAGTGTAATTTAAAAAATCATTTGAAAATCCACTCCTAGAAAATTGTCTCTCTTGCTTCTATTTTAAATAACTAAATTTAAACCTGATAGATCCATTTTTATCATATATGTCATATTAATAGCGTTCGAAAGAAAAAAAGATGCAGCATCGTCCAAGTAAACTGCTACTTTGTACCAGATCATAAGTTGAAGTCCTGTTTAGGTCTTAACTACTTTTTCAATTATATTCATGCTTTATAACTTGTTCATAAATCATTACTCGTTATGCAAATATGAAATAATAAATCGTTACGCTTGACAAGTGAAATCGCCTGCAAATACTCTCAAAGTCTTGAACGAATAAATAAAGTAATTATTAAAAGAAAACATCCCCCTGATTATTCACCCCCGTCCTTCTCGAAACATCCTCATGCCCATTAAAAGTAGATCTGCAATTTATTTGAATTTAACTATAGGAATCCCACCTAGCCGCCTAAGTCGAAGCAATCCCGCTCTGGTTGTCCCTCAATCTGAGCAGCAAGTTCAGCCTAATCTTACAGCCTGTTCATTGCCGTTTAATTAAGATTCCTACGCAGCCTCCCCCACCTTAAGCCGTTACCTCCGGAGTACGCGCTCAACCCCTCCAGCCTGGCGACCAACCGCTCTGGCTCGCCGTGAAACAGATCAACTAGCAAACTCACCTCTGCTGCGATGAATTTACCTAAATTTTGACGCTGTAAGATATTTCATCTATAGATTTTATGGATAACTGGAATGGAGAAAAACGACAGAGAAATTTTAATAACCAACTTCATTTGTTATATAACCTTGATTTGCGAAAAACAAAAAGATATTCGTTAAAATGACACAAACAATAATGTCCGTTTTTAAAAATTATTGATTCTTTTGTATTTATTTAAATACCATATATATTAAAAAAACTTTTTAACAATATGTTTTATTTCAAATGCACTAGTAAAAGCAGAAAATAAATTTTCATTTTTTTTCTTTGTTTTAGCCTCAGAAATAATGTTCATTTAGCCAGATTCTAAGTGACCTATTTCTAATTCGCGGGTATGATGTATGCACTGGTCCATTTATAGCCGGTCTATCCTTTGCGTGCAGGGCCTTGAAATTCGGGCTCGTTGATTCCTATTGAAAAGCTCCAACCACTCCGAGAACTTGACCCCCTACATTCATTTCATTTATATTGTACTACCAAAAAATCGTCTATGATTTTTGCTAATTAAAATTTATTTCTTTGAACCTGCTTTTGTTATAGCTTAAGTTATCGGTGGAATCATCTATCTATTAAGGGTAAAAAACGCATCTGAATTCGCCGACGCCTTTAACAAGGTATGGGCGCACCACAGAAGGCCGAATACTATCTTCCCATCAAATTTTACAGATAGAGACCATAAAAATTAAAATATATGTAATTCTTTTAGGCAGACACAACATTTAAGGAATTTGTAAGAAATAATTACATTCTAAAATGAATGTACCATTTTTTTATTCTATAATGTACTTATGAAAATCCTATAATAAATTGTAAATAAAGACTGTTGAATTGAAAAAAAAATAATGAAAGCCGAGCAGCTATCTTTTTTTTTTTTTTTTTTTTAATGCAATCGAATGCAAGCAAAGTGTGCACCAGTAAAGATGCAGCCCCTATGGATCTCGAAAGACCCTTGCATTACCTGAAGAGAAGAGAAAGTTGATTAAGAGAGGGTGTAGACGCGTGTCTATGCACTCCGGTTTGAAGGCTTGAAGATTATAGGTGCTGGGAAAGATAGAGGCTGGGAGAGAGTTCCGTAGTTCCTTGGAAGTCATGGGGATATATGTATTGGCGAATGAAGTGGAACCGGGCGGCTCCTTCTAGTTTGACCGCGAGAGAGTGTTGGGAGTCGGCAAAACGTGGAAGCTGCGTGCAAAGCATGCTTTGGGGGAATTATTGATTTTTATCTCATCAGAGCACTCGCCGTGATAGTATCTATAGAAAGCGGGGAGAGGGCGGAGACATCTCTTCGATGGAGCCAGCGCGAGTCGAGGGAAATGGTGAGGGTGATCAATTAGCCTGACGGGTTTGCCTGAATTGCATCCAGGGTAGCAAGAGAGTATTTTGAGGCCCCTCTCCACAGATGAAGTCGTATTCGAGACAGGGTCGGATTTGGGCCTTTGTAGATGGTGAGAAGTTGTGGGGGTTTGTAAAATCGCTTGGACCTGAATAAGAAGCCGTAATCTTCCTTGCTGCAGATTTCGCCACAGAGGAGATGTGTTCATTCCAAGACAGGTCAGATGCGACAGAGACGCCCAACATGGATAGGCTGTCACACATTTAGGGTATTCGAATCGAAGTGAATATCAGGGAAATTTTATTTTGCCTGAAATTTAGATGAAGCATTGAGTCTTATTTGAATTAAAGTTAACTAAATTTTGTGAGCCCCATTTATTCAGTTTGTCTAGGTCGAGAGTAATTGAGGAGGTAACATTGATCGCGCGATTATTCGGAGCGAGGCTTACCGTGTAGAGTGCTATCGTCGGCGTAACAATGAGTGGGGTTTGCCGTTTGATCGAAAAGGTCGTTTATATAAGTTAGAAGAGTGCGGAGGAGATTACGGAGCCTTGGGAAATACCAGAGTTTGTGGAAATCGATTCATGAGGTTCATCCACCACAACTTTTATACTTCGGTTTGTCAGAAAGCTTTTATCCATTTGTGAAGAGTTGGGGTGTGAACTGAAGGCTGGCAGTTTGGCAAGAAGATTTTTGTGCCAAACCTCGTCAAAAGCTTTGGAGATATCAGCGGCTACAGCGAAGTGTTTTTTCCGGCTCTAGAGTATTGTTCCAGGTGGGTGACATAGGTTAAGATGTTATCGCCTGTGGAACGATTTTGTCTGAATCCATATTGCCTATCGTGAATTAATTTATTAGTTTTCAAGTGATGAAGGACGTGTTGGCGGCGACTAATCGGCCGGTTTTTTGGAAAGAACAGAGGTGATCGAGATAGGCCCGTAATTAGGATATTTGTGAAGTGTCTCCTTTTTTAGAATAGGTGTGACCTGCCATTTTCCAGCTTTTAGAATATGCCCGATTCGTAAGAGTTGGAATAGCTACGCGATAGGGGCAAGTTCAGGGGCGCATTTTTTTTAATGAGAATTGGTGGGATGTTATCCGGGCCAGCGGCGTGATCGGAATTTAATTTATTAATGGCTTTTATGATTATTTGGGGCCTGAAAATTATTTTGCCCATGAGGTTGGTTTGGGGGGGTATAAGTGGGCGGGTTAAGCCCTTTGTCATCTAAAGTGGAGTTGGTTGTGAAATAGGAGGCTAGCGATTCGGCTTTTTCAGCGGGGTTGTGGCTACTGAACCATTTGGGTGAAAGAGGGGCGGAAGTGAGGCAACAGAAAGTATTTTGAACAAAACAAATACTATTTTGTAATTTGGAATATGTTTGATATACTTAACTATCTTACAAAATTAAAATCTGTATTTTTTTGGAAACCATTTGGGGGGGGGTGGGGGAACCATGATAGATACAATCCTCCGAGTGGCCTCGCCGGATCAATGAGGTTTTGTGGGTCCCACCTTGCTTTGTATCTCTTCTTTAGATTGATATCAGCTGAAGGGATTATTTTTCTTCATCCCTCCATATTGATTTCTTGAGTCTTCAACAGGTGGTGTGAGAGAGTTTTTAAAGTTTTAACCTTAGATATATTTTACATAATACATAATATATTTCATGGAGACTAACAGATTTTTATTTAAGCTTAATTAAATTGTTTTAGAATCTTGAATATATAAAATTTTTTTTTCTTCATCAACTTTCTGCTACTCTGGGCAAAATAATAATAATGAAAATTATTTAACCATTTTATCATCATATGTTTATAATGGCAAACTAAACAAAATTATAATGGTCCGTAATTTGGCTTTTTATTGAAATAAAACCGTGTTTGGCGGCCCTATTTTATTTTAATGAATTGGCCAAGGGCCCAATGTGATGGCTTTTTATATTCCACCTTTCAAAGGAAATATATAACCACCTGCTTCTTGTCTCCTTTAACATGAGCCATTATAAGCTTCGTTTGTCGGCCATTTTAAACCATATAGAAGAGAAAAGTCCCTCCGTATTCTGGGCTTATTTTTATTCAAAATTTGTAATTTTCATTGTCTTTGGGCTGCCACTTCATCAGATCTCTAGTGATTTACAGCAAAACCTGTCAACTCGCAAAATTATATACAGGAATTAGGGATTGTAATCCGGCATCAATTTCAATCCTTTTTTAATTAACCTACAAAACCCGTATTTTCAGCAACCCTTTGTGGTGCGGGCCCATAGACTCCAGCCTAGGTAGCCTATGGTTAAATCTGGCCCTGCATGGATTGGTTCCTGTATATTTGCCCTACTTATTAAACGTCTGACCTCCAGTTAGTTGCAGGAAAATCAGCAAGATGTGGAATAAGCATTGCCTGTCCGGGAACTAGATTTGAGCATAGTCTGTGCGTTGATTGACGCCTATATTTATTGACAGCTCAAAGCGAAATTTGAAATGTCTCCTTCTACACAATGGGAACAAATATGCTTCACTACCAATTGCGCTCACTCAACAAAAATGAAAGAATAATATTTCACCATAGCTTTGGTCTTGGAAAAGATAAAGTATCATGATCATCAATAGGTGATTTGTGTGGACTTGAAAATGGTTAACTTTCTCCTTGGACAGCAAATATCCTTGCTTCTTGGCCCTCTGTGATAGCAGAGACAAAACACACCACTGGGTTACAAAAGAGTGGCCTAAGAGAACGAAATCATGGTCGTTGGTGAAAAGAATATCAATTTGGACCCCTTAGGTGGACGAGAGGTCTTCCAGTGCATATCAAGCTGGGCCTAACAAAGCAGTTTGTAAAGGCTCTTGATAAAATCGGACCATGCTTATCATATATAGTGAAAACTATGCCTCAGTTGAGTACGGAAAAAATTCAAGGAGGAATATTTGACGGCCCACAAATAAAACAGCTCATTAAGGATCCTGCCTTGGTAAATTCCATGAGGAACATGGTGAAAGATTTTCCCAGGATATTAAAACTATGGAGACCGCTAGCAAGGTAGATGGGATACGCACATGATGGCAGAATTACTGCTCGGGTTTCAAAAGCGACTGTTACAAAATTCATTCAAGATTGTCACTGAAAAGAAACTTCCGAAATAATCAGTGACCAGCTGGTTTCATCGACGACTTTTTCCTCTTTCCATGGATTTAACTTAAAATTGTGTAAAATATATTTAACTAAAATGTTTTATCTTAGAAATTAGAGCTCCTAGGCAAAAACTAATGCCATTTTTGAATCGGTGATTTTAAAAAGGGGTCATCTCCATTTTTTTCAAATATTTCAGGAGAAACAAAAAACTGTTAATAGTCCATGCATTCTTAGCTACGTTTGCTTAGTATTTTTTATGTTAATAAGGGATCATCTCTCGTACAAAAAAATACTTTTAATTTTTTTTTAAGACGGTCCCCGTTTTTTTCTCTAGAGGAGATTACTTTTTTTTTTAATTAAATGGTTTATTATAGGCGAATACAATTTTTTTTTTTTTTAAAGAAACTTCATTTTGACAAGCAAAATAGTTAAAAAAGTTAAAATTACAAATAAAAAGACATTTAAAATTCTTCGGGGTTTTCATCAGCAGTTGTTGTGGGCCATTTATCGATTTCCTCCCAGAAAAGTTTAGTTTCTTGATAACTTCTATCTTTTTAATGTTAAGTGGAAGGCATCAGAATAAATGGAGAATACAGAGTCAATCTTACCAGTGCAGATTACGGCCTGGATATTAACATCGAGAAGACTAAATACCTAATAATAAACAGAAAATCTACCACGGGCATTCTGTTGGATTCGCGGCTCATAGAAAGAGTAGATAAGTTCAAGTATCTGGGGAGCACACTGAACGACTAGTGGGAACCTGACAAGGAGTTACGCACCCGTATAGAAATGGCAAGAGAGCAACCCTCTCAAAAATGAGACACCTCTTATGTTGCGGGGATCTTTCTCTGGCTACAAAAATTAGAACAGTAGAGTGATATGTGTTTCCTGTTTTAATGTACAGAATGGAAGCCAATGTATTAGAGAAGTAAATTGAAGCATTTGAGATGTGGATCTACCGGCGGTCAATGAAAATATCTTGGGTGAACCACGTGACAAACGTTGGAGTTTTTAGCCGCGTTGCCAAGAATAGAGAACTGCTTCTTAATATTAAAAAAAAAAACTAGAATAATTCTAGGTGGATGGAATCGATGCCTTTAATAGTTGGAAACTGGATTTAGGACATAAAACTGGCTATTGTGGTCCCCAGAGGCCACAAAGGGACCAAAAATCAAGTGGTCAGTGAATATGTACCACCCCCCCTACCCCTGCGACCATATAAGTATCAGAGCTACGAAATTCGAAACTTAAGCTCGATATAGTACAGCAAGCTTTTGGTTGAAATCGGAAAACCGGAACTACATTTATGGTACATGAAAAATTTTTCCTCTTTTTTTTTTAATTTCTCAAAAATGGCAGTAACGATTTTTTTAAAAATTGGTGTACCTATCAAGTGTCATGAGTAATTTTAGTCGTGTATAAATTTCAATCCGATTGAAATAAAATAAGGTGGTGTAATATTAGGAGTGTCGCGATGATTTCAAATAAGTGAGAATGTGAAAGTCGTGTGGTGACTGTTAAGGCCTACTTTCACTATGTCTTAAAATTTGTTTACTAAATTGCTTATCTTCTCCTTTTCAAATATTCCGCCAGTGTGAACAGAGGAACTATATCTCTTCGACTCCCACGTTGGCAAAACTTGTTTTGAGACTAACTTCATACTAATTTTTCAGCCCAGTTTGGAAATGAAATTCATATTCTCTCTGTCTTTTTGTTCGGTAAGTTGAGAGGTAAACATATAATTTTTATGGTTAGAAAGAAACTTATTTTTCTTCAATTATTATACTCATATAACAGATTTGATATTGTTAACATATACCGCGTTAGAATCCATTTGGTTGATCTCTAAAATTCCGATATATATTAAAATTTCAAATAATATTTTTCACCTTATTAATTTTCCTCCCTAATATAATAAATATTATATAAAACAATTTATTTTTATCCTGCTAAAAAATAAAATAACCTATTAAAAAAAAAAAAAAAAAAAATTGGGTGATTAAAAAATTTGCATTTTGTACAATATCGCAGTATCAGACACATCTCTGAGTTGAGTAATTGAAGGAGACAATAAAAGAGTGTGTCTTCTGCTTGAATTATAAATTTTATTTATTTATAACGAGACTATAGTTTCGAGGGCTTTCCCCTCTTCATCAATCTATTACAATGGATTCATAGGAATTTATTTATAATATTCATAAATTAATTCCTATGAATCCATTGTAATAGATTGATGAAGAGGGCAAAGAGCTCGAAACTATAGTCTCGTTATAAATAAATAAAATTTATAATTCAAGCAGAAGACACACTCTTTTATTGTCTCCTTGAATATATAAAAATTCTGCTACTCTCGGCAAAAAACTTTCAATTTAGTTGAGTAATTATTAAAAAAAAATGTTCCTTGTTTATTAGGAAAAATAACTTGAAATAATAATATAATAAGTTCATTGAATCTAAAGTTAGTAAAAAAAGTTGACTATTTTTAATTAATAAAAATAAATATTCAAATAACGTTTCAGTTTGTTTGTTTTTTTATTAAATTTAAATAATTTCAATACATAGAAAATAATTTATTTGAAAACATTTTAAATAAAATATTGCAAGTAGAATTTTCTCAGCTTTCTTTTTGTTCATTTGTGGAATTGAATGGTCGAGAATTGAGCGAAAAGTCCATCTGAAAAAAAAACAAAACAAGAGATTGGAATTAATATACATAGATATTTTATAAAATAGGGAAATAAAAGAATATTTTATATAACCAATTAGAATTATATTAATTTATTTAATTTAAATTATATATTCTTATTAAATTGATGTGTTTTTTACAGATCCTTTGCTGATTCAATCTCTCCTGCTTACTGTTCATCTTCAAGAAAATTTATTAACTTTTGAATATGATATGTTATTATGTATATGTATATGTTGGAATAATAATTTATGTGTATAATAGTATGTATAAAAAACAAATTGAATAAATAATATTTATTAAAAAGAAACCCCCCCTTTCATTTCAAAATCCCTAATGAGATCCTTTCAAAGCCCCTTCCCTATCTCTTAACTCCGCTGGCCGGCTGCCAGGATACTCTGCCAGGATAGTCGTCAGAGTCCCGTGGGAGAAGCCGCAGGCGGGGAGGGACTTCTGCCCCCTCCCGAGCTGCGTCTCCGCCGGGATTCGTTCGGCTCCGCTGCCTTTCGGCTGGCCGCTTGAAGGGGACCCTGGGCTATATAAGTCCTGTTTCACGTAGGGTGCTTGGTTGGGGAGGACGGATCAGGGGCTGCTAACTCCTTTGTTCTTTTTTGGAACGATGATATAGTTATAATTCCTGGTCAACAGTAGCGCTAGTCTCGTTAATTTTTTTTTTTTTGCTTCTCGCGCGTACCACCAGATGTCCTAGTTTGACATTTGTTATTTTGATTTCGATTTATAA
>JALMQS010000061.1:9009243-9132833 GCA_024734495.1 Forficula auricularia
CTATATCTATATTCTTTCTGTTTCTCATTTAAATGTTACTATATGTATGTATTCTTTCTGTTTGCTCATTTAAATGTTATATATGTTATGTTTGCTTACTTAAATGATACTATTTGTATATATATTCTTTCTGTTTCTGCTCTACGAGGTAGCCACCTCAGAGCATTGTTTTTAAATAAATAAATAAAATAAATAAATATTCGTGACTAAAGATATTTTTATGAAAAAGTTCTGGGTGTGTTTTTTTTAAATAAAACACTTTCCATAACGCAGACGTCATATACAGTTAAAATGTTCAATTCTTGGAAGATACTTTTGCTGTGAGTTCTCGGTCCCGCCCCTTCAAAAGCTCTAACACACCTTTTTTGTGCAGTAAACAATCTAGCAAGAGTAGACCCTCCCCAAATTACTATACCATATCTCAAACTGGTTTCAACATAGGCTTAATAAATATTTAAGAGAACCCTCAGAGAAACCGTATGTCGAAGAGTGCGGATCAGAAAACCATATTTATTGACCCTTTGTATAATCATATTGATGTGATTACTCCAGCTTAGATGTCTGACGAGGTGACTGTGGGTCAGTGGCTAGAGTGTCGGATCGCTGACTCGAAGATCGCTGGTTCGAGACCGAGTCTCGGCAGATAGATATTTGCAGTCGCCTCCTCTTGGAAAGTAATGGCAACCTACCAAGAGTATAATTGCCTAGTCACCTCTCCAAATTAGCCGTTCGGAACCGGCGTTAAAAAGTAGGTCCTGTATATCTGTGTAAAACAACTAAACACACTCAGCACAGGTATATGTGGAGAGGCGCCGACACCCGTTTCGGGTATGGCACTCGAAGAAGAAGAAGAAGATGTCTGTCAATATTTAGTCCCAAGAACTTCACCTCGTCTATAATTCTGATTGCTCCGAAATCATTCAAGCCTAAATTATGTTGTACGGATCCATACTCTCCAAACTGTATGTTTTGAGTCTTTTCGATATTTAACTGGAGGCTGTTCTCCTTAAACCACCGCGATACGCCAAGTAACGATGTATTCACGGTCGATGAAAGAAGTAGCTCGTTTTTCCCCATAGACTATTGCTGTGTCGTCAGCAAAGAGTATCACATTTTCCTCTGCTACGATCAAGTCGTTGATATATACAATGAATAGCAGAGAGAAAGAAGTACATATAGGGTATAGGATATAGTGATTGGCCCACATACATTGATTGGCTCATACTTCTCTAAACGACTAGAATAAGAAATATAAACGTCAAAAAGGCGTAGAGACAAGTTTTAAATTGCGGGGCATCTATGTTACTTGTGATGGCGAGATGTTTTGATGATAGAAAATCTGGTTTGGCGGATAAACAATTTTTGCCGAGTCGTAATATTTCTCCAAGGGAAAAATAAATAAAAACGTAAGGGTAGTATGCAAATTATTTTAGTTTATGTGCGTTAATTATGTAGACTGGGCCAATGACTAGTAGTGGGGCCAATAGCTATGTTTTGGAGAAATTTTTTTAACTTTGGGCCTTTTTAAAAAATGGTTACAGAATCTTACATTCTTTTATTTTGAGTCAAAAGAACAGTACTTTTAGCATTCATATAGAAATTTTTAAGTTGATTGTCTTTCGGGGCTTTCAGTAATTGAGTAAAAACAAGGATGCCCTACCTACCTACTTCAGGGGTTTGCCTCCCTGCCCACGTGACCTCATGATTCTTTTATCAACAGAATCATGTACTATCCCTTAATTTATGTATCCATATAAAAAACAATAAAATGAATTAAAATATTAATAAAAACTTAATAAAATTTTATATATGTATGTAATTTTATTTTATTTTTTACAAAACCAAATAAAAAAGTTATTATTTTTTTGGAAAATATAACTTATTCATTCCGAGAAGCAAAATCTTTTCATGTTAAGCGATTTTTGTTTGGTGTTAAAAGAAAATTTTTTTTTTTTTACTTTACCATACAGAGGGTATGGTCAAGTATTGTAATCGTGCATGAAAAAAGTTGTTTTTTCCTCTTTTTTTTCGAAGTATCTCAAAAACGGCTGAAACTTTTTATTTCCACTGTACTGTTTTTAAATTCAAATTCCTTTGGTTTGGCGCTATTGTGACGTCATCGATTGTGTCAGGAGCCAATCAGCGCCAAGCCGAACATTTCAAATTGCAATAGAGTCGGCTAATAGATTTTAATATTAAACAATTTGTTTTTTGTTTATTCAATTAAAATATTTGCAAGATATAATTAAGCATAATGGATACATTTAGAATTGTTGATATCAATAAAATTCTCAACAATCCAAACAATTATCCTATTCATAAAGGTTAGTAGGTATTGTTTAAATTATCAAATAATTTAAGATCTCACATTGAGAGAATAATTACTATCTATTTGTATTATATATTAATTAAATTATAAGCTATTTATCTCTCTATGAGGGACATTCAAAGATATATTAATCTTAAAGGGGAAATGTGAGATTATTTAATTAAGGTAACCAAATTTTTACAATGAAAAGTAAGTAGGACACAAATTAATTGGAGAAAAAAACATTCTATTCATTGCAACAATATTAAACTATAATATGATAAATGCAGAGTAAAAACATTTCTAGCATTCTAACATTCCAATTATCCCTATTAATTTTTATTTAAATTTTTTGTCAATGTATCTATCATCAATGGTCTTACCAAGGGGGGGGGGGTGCGCCCCCTAGACCTGGACTACCACCACTGCGCTTAGGCAGCTGCCCCTCCCTGCCCCTGGACCCCTCCTGTTTTCCATACATTAGCTGGTATATTATGTGCTGAGGCCTAAATACTGTTTTATTTATGAAATTGTGGAGGAAAGTATAAGTATAATTTATAGGTTTTTCAAAACTCATATTTGAATCACGTTATTATAGTTATAACTAGCTGCAACGCCCTCTTGCTAACCAGGTGGCACGCCCCCTGCACCCCCAACCCACGAACCCAACCCTCCAACCCCAGTCCCACGCACCACACACTCTAAACCCACCCAGCACCTCCGCACCATGCATCAGTACCCCACCCACCTCGGACCCCCACCCCCGTACTACCCCACTACTCCTCTGAACCATCACCTGAACCCCCCACTCCACCAACCCTGAACTACTACCCGCACCCCACCCACCCAGTTTCCACCACCCTCGCGCACCACACACCCCGCCTAGCCCCCTGTATTCCAAATTCAAATCTTGCTTCCAATTCACTTCTGAGATTCTCAATCCTTTCAGCGTATTTCTGATAAGATGGAGTGCTACTTGAATTTGATTTGTACATCTGACATGTAGGAAAATGCGTCAAATTTTCTTCTCGCAAATGTTTTTCCCATAAAACTAACTTACATTTGAATGCTTTAATTTAATCCCGCATATTTGTTATAAGTTGCTCCTTTCCTTGTAGTGATAAATTTAAATCATTCAAATGTTTTGTAATATCAGCTAAGAAAGCGAAATCCATGCATCCACACTGGATCGCAAAACAAAAGGTTGTGGGTTGGCTTTTTGAATTCAAAAATTGACGTATTTCATCTTTTAAATTCCAGAATTGTTTCAGTATATTGGAGCACGATAGCCAACGGACCTCGGTATAGTAAGAGAGCCCGGAATAATTGCTTTCTATTTCGCTAAGGAAAGTTGAAAATTGTCGCTGATTTAATCCAATTCCAATATTTCTTTTGACTGCGAGACCGCAAAAATTGACAATGCAGGCCTGCGAGTTTGACACCTATGCCCTAGGATGTGAATATAACCCTTCTGACATATACCATATTTAAAAATAAATAATCCATTCCATCTTGGATTCAGTAGTTTACAACCTCTTGTGATTATCTTTGAGTTTTATAATTATGTCAATTTAATTTTCCGACGAGTGTATTGTTCGACCAACTTAATATTTAAGTGATTAATGTAAAGATTTAAGCATCTTTTTTTGAGTTTTTTTTTTTTTTTAAAGATGGAATTTTTTCAAAAATAAACCCAATTATATATTAATGAAAAGTGAATTTAAACTTATTTAGGAAACAAATCAAAGATTTTAGTATAAATATTTTTACATTGCAAATCAGAGGGTTTCGTCCCCTTGGGAATCGAACCCAAGCGCTAACTAAGCTTGCCGGGCTGTTAGCCAAACCCTTAAGACAAATCTCTCTCCGATATGCATTATTGTAGCTCTATTTCTTATATATGTTGCATATCGGAGAGAGATTTGTCTTAAGGGTTTGGCTAACAGCCCGGTAAGCTTAGTTAGCGCTTGGGTTTGATTCCCAAGGGGACGAAACCCTCTGATTTGCAATGTAAAAATATTTCTACTAAAATCTTTGATTTGTTTCCTAAATAAGTTTAAATTCACTTTTTCATTAATATTTAAGGTTACCTAAACTGTGGTTCAAATAAAGTGTAACACTTAGATTGATTGGGTGATTCGGGGTCAAAAGAGGGCCTGTCGCTGGTCTCCTTGACATCAACCCTAATTCCCGGAGACGTCTTCTGCTAGTCCAAACACTTAGGTTGACTTGTCGAGTTTGTAGAAGGCGCTGTTGAATTTGAGCTGCTGTACAATGCCGATCCCTCATTAGGTATCCAATAATATGAATCGGTCATCTCTCTCATTTGAATCTCTAATTCGACCAGATCCCGGTCTCCTGGCATAAGAGTTTGTTTCTCTATATCGTTTTCCAGCTATGTGGATACTTCCAACCGATGCTTTAAGTCGTTTAGCGACATATCGATACCTACGATCTTCAATCATTTATTAGAGCTACACCTTGAGCTACTTCGTCGGTCTTTAGAGGCTTTATGATTGGACAATATTTCAAATGAAATTAAATTAAAAGATGAGATATTCAAATCGAAATGATAAACATTAAAATATTCAATTTAATTCGATATTAGACGATAATCATTTAAAACAATTCAATAAAATGGGATCAGATTTAAAACCTGAAAATTTATGGTAGTTTAAATAAATTTAATTTTAAAGGGTTTAAATTAAAGTAATACATTATTTTCACTCTAAAAATGTTTAAAAATATTTGTACAATCTCAGAATGTTGTAAGAGTTCGTGGCTGTGATGAAACTATACTAGATGAAGGAGGAGGTATCAGCCAAAGATGGAATCACTGGGTTCAATAAAACACCTTTAATGAGACGTTTCGGCCTAAATTTTATTTGGCCATCTTCAGTCAATTAGGAGTTATACACAAAATGCGGTACACATATGTGATCGAACCAAGCCTTGTCAAAAATAAAAATTTCTTTTAGCTTCATGCGAATTTTTAACGTGCCTGGACCCAAAAGTTTCAGAATGAAAAAAAAAAAAAAAAAAAAAAAAACATTTTGTGTATAACTCCTAATTGACTGAAGATGGCCAAATAAAATTTAGGCCGAAACGTCTCATTAAAGGTGTTTTATTGAACCCAGTGATTCCATCTTTGGCTGATACCTCCTCCTTCATCTAGTACAATCTCAGAATGTGTTAAAAGTTTAAATAAAATATGTTTTTTCTAAAAAATTTTTGAAAAAACTAAATTTTTCTAAGTGTTCCACTTTTTTGCACCACAGTGTATAATATTCAATTTAATTAATTGTACAATCCTTTGCTGTTTAATTCATAGATGGGCTTTAGTCAGGGTAAAAGTGGTGGGAAGGGCATGTATTTAACAGGGCACATATAAACACCTACTATAATATTACAATATTAACTATTATTTCATCTCTACGAATTTTTATTTTTAAATATTTCACTCATGTAAAATTAGTTTTTCCATATTAAATCATAGATCGGGATTCTAGGATCTAAGCATAGACATATAATTTTAAGTGATTTACTTATCTTTTATTTCAAGGCCACTTCATCCTTGCTGCTATTGCAATATGATGTTTATCAGTAAACAATTCCTAGAAAAACACCAAAAGAAATGCATCAATATAAAAATATCCCTTCTATTGAAAAATCATTTGAATATTAATTTACCAGATAAAGGTAAATTTCATCCTTACCTTCCAGTGAAATAATTATGAAAAATACTTTAACATTTTGTATTTCATTCAGGTCAGAAATTCTTCGAGTGTACGTATTGTAAAAAGAGATTCAGATCCAAATCAATCCTCACTCAACATCACCCTCACCCTCATTTGCTGGTACATTCCGGGGTGAAGCCCTTTGGCTGTGATCAGTGTGAACAACGCTTCTCACGAAAATCTACTCTCTCAAGGCATTTGAGGACACATACAGGGGAGAGACCCTTTACCTGTGGTCAGTGTCAAAAACGCTTCTCACAAAAATCTGCTCTCACAAGGCATTTAAGGACACATTCAGGGAGAGGTCTTTTACCTGTGATCAGTGTGAACAACAATTCTCAGAAAAATCTACTCTCACAGATCATTTAAGGACACATACAGGGGAGAGACCCTTTACCTGTGGTCAGTGTCAAAAACGCTTCTCACAAAAATCTGATCTCACAAGACATTTAAGGACACATACAGGGGAGAGGCCCTTTTGCAGTGATCTGTGTGAACAACAATTCTCAGTGAAATCTACTCTCACAGATCATTTAAGGACACATACAGGGGAGAGGCCCTTTAAGTGTGCTCATTGCACACATGCCTTCACAGAAAGGTCAAATCTCATACGTCATTTAAAGATACATTTTAGAAATCCTTGAAAATTTTTCATTTCAATTCATTTAATTTCCCGACGAGTGTATTATTGTTTGACCCTCTTAATATTAGTCGTTCTAATACTGAATAAAATATTATTTCAACGAATACTTTATTTCTCTCTGATTCTTTGTTTATTAGGTTGACCGATCTAATTTTTATTTAATGTTTTAAAAAGCATATTATTATTTTCACTATTATTAGTACTAAATATTTATTTCACTGTCTTTATAAAACACCATTCGACTTCAAATATCATCACTAACAACAAAATGAAACTTTATTCAATTCAATCAGTAATTTTAGAAATAGCAAACAGATCACTAAACAGACATTGTTTCTTCACTAATAGGAACACATTTTATCAAAATAGTCACAGAACTTGTGAATTTGAATTCGAAATCTTGAATGCGATTCGAGCCTGGGGCTCTCGAAAATGTACCCTTCGGTCCCAAAGGATTAACTATTTGGGGGAAAAGTATTCAATAGATATATAATAGGGGGATGTAAGAGAATTATACTATACAAGGATCCATTTACTATATAGGCACATGAATTGTCTCCAAGAGTCTTGAAAATTCTAGACAAAAAGAACATAAAATTGGTACACAGTGTTAGTAGGCCACTCATGAACATTTCTACAATAAAACCCAAGTTGAAAAATTTGATAAAATGTGAGTTATTTATGAGATGGTCTGCGACACATGTAAAAAAGAAAATAAAGCCCATAGAAATATTGGTGGGTGAAACATGAAGACTCTGGAGGCAGAGAATTGGGGAACAGGTGTCATCGGTCAATGGAAATAAATTAGTTTCCGGTTTGTCCATTCATGCCATCGCTAATAAGCATGGTTTCGATTTCGAGAAGGGACAAGAATTCTGGACTAGGAAATGAATTGGACAAAAAGGAAAATAAAAGAGTCACTAGATACATATATATTAGACAATTTTGATTTTGATGTGTGAATTTTAAAATGGACTCGGAGAATATTTCAGAGTGCTACAGTCTGATTGTGTCATTGTAGTTTATTTTTGTTTGATTGTGAGCTTGGACAGGTTTGAATTATTAATTAAAAAATTGTATTAAAGGTGTATATATAGAGATATGTACAAATGTACAAATAAATTAGGTCTTTTTAATGTGTTTTCAGAATAAATCATTATATAGATTTTTAACTTCTAATTCGGACTTTTCCATATCAAATTGAGAATTTCTATAAAACCATGCATATTTTACATATTAATTTTAGCTTTTTACCTGAAAAAGTTTCTTGAAAGTACAAAATTCTAATCTTGAAAGGTTTTAGATAATGAGCTGAAAAATTGCTACGCAAATATATTAAAATGCACCAAATTTTAGCCTTTTTCCTGAAAGCCTTTCGTGAGAGTTAAATTAAATCAAAACTTTTTCTTAACTATAACTTTTTTTCTATTTTTTTCAACTGTTTATTAATAAATTCTGAATTTGATTTAAAAAATGACTGATTTTAATTTTTAAAATCCTGAATTTGATTTGGAAAAGTCCGAATTAGAAGTTAAAAACCCAAATATAATGATAGATTTAGTTGATTGAGATTTGATTATAAAATGTAATAATATATAGAAGAATTTTTTTTTTTTAATAGATCATCAGTTCAAATCAGATTCTAAATTCAAAGACAAATTGCTTATAAATTATTTGTCTATTAAAAATTGTTGAAATATCCATGTTAATAAATTGAGAATGAGTTACCATATATATGCAGATTGACAAATTCCGAATCTTGAACGAAATTGTATATATGAATATGTGAAATTTTATACTTATTATTTTGTATATAATTGTATATACATATATAAAAATGATTCAATTTTCAGTACTACTGAAGAATGGCGTAGTTAGGGAGTTTTCCTAGGGGGGCCAGCCGGCCAGCTGATTAGCCACCACAAGGTTTTAATTTCGGTAATCCGATTAGAAAAGCAACCAACTTTTTACTAGAATTCACAAATTTTGAAGTAACGAAATAAATGAATGAGAAATACATACTTAAGTGATGACTAGTAATAATGGAGTTTCGATTTTTCTAAAGGGGGGGGGGCACTGCCCCCCTTGCCCCTCCCCTAACTACACCCATATATATGAGTTTATCCTTATTTTGATAATGTATCTGATTTTATCACGAGGTACGCCGACAGCCAGGCAAAGCTTGAAGATTAAGGAACCCATGATAACTTAATTAAAGGTAAGAAACTCATAGAAAGTTTGTTCTGGTGCCAAATGCTTTGTAATTTTTACTGTGAAGAACTAATTTGATTTCGAGCTTTCTAGCTCTAAAACTATAGGTTGATAAATAAAAAACGGTTTTTTTTCTGTTTATTTTCATTTTATTAATAGAATTTAAGGAATTTAAAATTTTTTTCTATTTCTATTTTCAAGCTCATAGTATAGTAGCTATATTACAAATTTTATTTTATTTAATTTTATGTTTTAAATTAAAATTATAGGGAATCATTTCTTAAAATCATAATGTGTTATATTTAAATTTCCTAAAAATTAATTTAATATTCGAAACTACTTAGAGCGTACCTAGACTTAAAATTGTTTAAATTTTCATCCAATTTTTCTATTTGAAATTTTGAATTTGCTAGTCTTTGTGACGTCATGAAACATCTCCTCTCGATGATGACGTCATGAGAGGATGAGAAGAAAAACCAGCAGCTAGCCTCTTGTGAGTTGTGACTGCCCCGACATCTGACGGATTTATTCTTTTTAGCATCATTTCATCTAAAGAATGAAACTATATTTCTCATAGATTTTATTTCTTTTCGTGTATGCTAAAATTCTAGTTTTATTAAATTATAAAAAGACTATTCCTCTGTCCTTTTAAATATTTGACTGAACTAGGAGAAAATATATCCATTATGGCTGAAATTCCAATCATGGATCTCAAATATCCAATTTATACAGGCTAGTTTTCAAATGTCATATATATAATAAAATATTTAGTTTAATTATTAAATAATTGATTGTTATCTATATTGTTCATTGTTAATTTTCTATTATTGTTTTAAATTAAACAGTTGAATAGAAAAAGTTCATTCTTGCCTCGAATTAATCAGAATCTTATGCAGATTTTAAATCTATAACATAATTATGTTGTGTTATTTTTAATAACTATTTTGTCTTTAAATAAAAGAATAAATTGGTTTAATATTAATAAACTTCCACTAGATTCAGTTTCATTATTCATTATTTATTTATATATTATTATTAGTACCTGGCCACCGAGCGATGCTCGGTATGTTTTTGCTTCAGTCAAAAGCAATATATTAATCCCTGACACCCCTCCTCGCCACGCGTGCTACGTGCAAAGCATGCTTTGGGGGAATTATTGATTTTATCTCATCAGAGCACCTGCCGTGATAGTATCTATAGAAAAGGGAAAGGGCGGGGACATCTCTTCGATGAGCCAGCGAGTCGAGGGAGTCGGTGAGGGTAGAATCGTCAATTAGCCTGACGGCTCGTTTCTGAATTGCATCAAGGGTAGCAAGAGAATATTTTGAGGCTCCTCTCCATAGATGAGAGCCGTATTCGAGACAGGGGCGGATTTGGGCCTTGTAGATGGTGAGAAGTTGTGGGGGTTTGTAAAATCGCTTGGACCTGAATAAGAAGCCAATCTTCCTTGCTGCAGATTTCGCCACAGAGGAGATGTGTTCATTCCAAGACAGGTCAGATGCGACAGAGACGCCCAACATGGATAGGCTGTCACACATTTTCAGGGTATTCGAATCGAAGTGAAGCTGGAACCCGTAATGTTGTATTTTTGCACAATCTATAACGTTATCCTCTCGGCTACCAGCTCCCAAATCATTATAATTATATGTAAATTAATTCGAATCAAATCCGAATTTGTTCAAATTTGTTCATTTTTATTCACTTGGATTAGATTTTAACTCACTAGTGTCCATGGGGGCCTTAAACATTCATATCTAACTAATAATAATTGAAATTTTATCTTTTTCAGGGCCACATTTCTTATGCTGTGATTGTCGGACGATGTTTATTAGTGAAGATTTCCTGAACAAACATCAAAAGAAATGTATACATAGGAAATTACATTTAATATTAAAAATGAAATTTCAATTGCGAAGAAATACATCAGCTGAGGGTAAGTTCATTTATTTTTTTGATAACCTTGAAAGCATTCTCCTAAAACTTTTTTTCAAATTCTAATTTAGATGAAATTAAACCTTTGTCCTCCATTTCGGAGACCATTATGATATTCAAGGGATTAAGTTTTTTAGATTTTATTTCTAATAATTTTCATTTATCAAAGAATTCAAAACTAATTCCTTAGCACACTATATAGCCCAGTCCAATTAGACAAAATAAGGCTAATCGGTGGAATAAAATCCCAGAGTTTTGGAAATAGTCTTAAACGCTTCCTTTAGACTTGGGTTAATGTGTGTCAAAAGTCCACGAGAATGGGGTTTGAGCTTGAGGAGGGAGGGGTTATAGTTCCCTTTTTCCAGTTTTTAACTTATAACTTGAAAACGGTCCATATTTTGTAAATAACCGTTTTATAGTAAATTAAAGTGGACAAAATTTCGCGTCGATTAAAAAATTTATTGTATTAGTTCGATTTTATTTTTAAACTAGATTACATTTACTACAATTCAAACAAAGTTTCATCTTAATTGGATAATGGTAACCCGGCCGCAATAAGGTTGTAGTTTTGAAAAAGTGCAATTTTTTGCTAAAAAATCGCACTTTTCTTACATAAAATGAAAACCACTCATCCTAGAAACTTGATACCTATTTCATTCTGCAGGAAATTTTGTTGACTTGAACGTTTACTTGTACCACTTTTTTGTAAAAACTCCTAGATATATAGATATCCAGCATTTTCCATAACAGGAAATGATACGTTTTTTTGCAAAAAATCGCAGTTTTTCCTGCTGGATATCTATAAATCTAAGAGATTAACAAAAAAGAGGTCCAAGTGAACGATCAAGTCAACAAAACTCCTAGAGAATGAAATAGGAATCAAGTTTCTAGGATGAGTGGTTTTCATTTCGTGAAGGAAAAACTGCGATTTTTTGCAAAAAATTGCAGTTTTTAAAACTACAACTTCATTGCGGCCGAGTTACCATTATCCAATTAAGATGAAACTTTGTTTTAATTTTAGCAAATTTAATCTAGTCTAAAAATGTATAGAATCGTCTTTGTCGAAAACGTGCTCCTTCATGGTCAAAATGGGAAAAAAATTGAAAAAAGTGCGAGTTTTGTGATAGGTATTCAAAAATGATCCGAGGAAGCTGTTTTTTGGATCCCCATAAAAAATCGAACTACAGGACCAATTTTCTCTTTTTTTAATCGATGCGAAATTTTGTCCTCTTTAATTTACTATAGGACGGTTATTTACAAAATATAGAGCGTTTTCAAGTTATAAGCAAAAAACTGGAAAAAGGGGACCCCCCTCCCCCTCCTAGAACTCAAGCCACATCCTTGGGGACTTTTGACACACATTAACCCAAGCCTAAGGGAAGCGTTTAAGACCATTTCCAAAACTCTGGGATTTTTATCTACCGATTTGTCTAATTTGACTGGGCTAATATACTGCTTATCTAACGATGTAATTGAATGATTTCACAATTAAAAATAACAAAACTACAATAAACTTTACTGCTCTATTTTGAATTTCATCTCTAAATTCATCTCATTAACACATTTATTTTTTTCCAGGTACAAGTAATCGAACTAGGATTGAAACTGAAGATTATTTCTGTGAGGAATGTTTCTCAGGATTTCTATCATTGTCTGAATTCGAAAGCCATATACTGGAAGGCCATTCAGAAGAAGTACTATTCTCAAGTCATCTGAGCGATCGGAAATACAGTGCTGAGACCAAATCGGAACCCCCTATTGCCATGAATCCTCAGAGCGAGAAGGCTTCTAAAGTGACCTTTCATAATCGACATAATGACGCTAAACGTTCTTTACCCTCTCCTAATGATAAAAAAAATTGAAATCAAAACAAATTAATCAATGTTTGGGAACTATTTCTAATAACAAGCATACTGGCCAAAAGCCTTTCGTCTGTGATCACTGCGAGAAGGGTTTCTCACATAAGAGTGATCTCAAAAGGCATTTACTTATTCATACAGGCGACAAGCCTTTCGTCTGTGATCAATGCGAGAAGGGTTTCTCGCAAAAAGGTGATCTCAAAAGGCATTTAATTATTCATACAGGCGACAAGCCTTTCGTCTGTGATCACTGCGATAAGGGTTTTTCACGAAAAGAGTAATCTCAAAAGGCATTTACTTATTCATACAGGCGACAAGCCTTTCGTCTGTGATCACTGCGAGAAGGGTTTCTCGCGAAAAGATGATCTCAAAAGGCATTTACTTATTCATACAGGCGAAAAGCCTTTCGTCTGTGATCAATGCGATAAATGTTTTACAAAAAAGTCTGCTCTCAAAGCTCATTTATCAATTCATTGTTACGTAGACACCACCCTACATAACGCCCCTGCATCGCATAAAAACCGTGCAGACAACCCTTCAATTAAGTTAGACTTATGCAAACTTAAAATGCTTTATAATAATCTATAACTCATTACTCGTTAAGTAAATATTAAATAATTCCACGTTTTGCTTGACAAGTGAAATTGCCTGCAAATACTCTCAAAGTCTTAACGTAGCCTGGAATAAATAATTATTAAAAGAAAACATCCCTGATGATTACACCCCCGTCCTTCTCGAAACATCCTCATGCCCATTAAACGTAGATTTACAATTTATTTGAATTTAACTATAAATTTAATTATTTTTTTATTATTATTTATTAATTTAATCAATAAATCTTTACAAAATGTATTATTAAAATTTGTTATCAAATTAATAAAAAAAATAATGCATTTTAATGTTATATTAATGAATATTTTATTCTTATAATGTATTATAAAAATATACATAATCTTGAAGAATACTTTTAATTTGCAATAAATCCCTTAAGCCCTTTTTTCTCTTGACAAATATTAATTTTGTTTGAATATTTTGGCAATAACGACACCAATCCCTAACTAGACTTTGTTCCTCGTTGCTTACTATCAATGTCAATCTCTTGGAATTCATCGTCGGATAAATTATATTTATAAAAAACTTGTCTTGGCTTCGTTTTAGTACAAATGAAATTCCGTAATAAAATATCAATGTTAGGTGTCACTTTAGGTTCTGACCTCTCTTGGAATGACCATATTATCTCAGTAGCAAAAGCTGCAGCATGTAAGCTTGGCTTTCTTTCCGAACCAAACGCTTTTTCACCCCCACTCAACTCCTTATATTATACAAGGCTCAAATTCGCCCCTGTCTTGAATATTGCTCGCATTTGTGGAGAGGGGCCTCCAAGCATTCTCTTAATACCTTAGATGCAATTCAGAGGCGAGCTATCAGACTGATAGGCGATCCTACATTAACTGACACTCTCGACTCCCTGGCCCATCGTAGATCTGTCTCCGCCCTTTCCCTTTTTTATAGATATTACCATGGCTTTTGTTCTGACGAAATAAAATCGAAAATCCCACCAAAGGCTTCATTTGCGCGAAATACACGATTTTCTAAAATTCAACACCCCTACGCGCTTAAACTGGATACTAATCGAACAAGCGCATTCGCCAATTCATTTATCCCTATGACATCTAGAGACTGGAACTCTCTTCCCCCGACCGTCTTTCCAGCTACTTATAACCTTCAATCTTTCAAGACCAGCATCCACAGATACCTTCGACTGCTACCCAATCCCTAAATCTCCCCTTATCTTCACGTTACAAGGGTCCACCACGGACTAAAGAGGTTGTACCTTCTTGGTGCAACTTCTTCTTGTATCAATATCATTATAAAAAAAATCGAAGCCATTTGATCTTACTATAGCTAAAAGCACTATTTTTTTGCCCTCTGACCAGTGGTTCGCATACTTTTTTAGTTCCCGACGCCCTTAATATATCAGAATTTTTCTGCGAATCCCGAGTCAAAATATCTGTCTACCTAATGCAGTTTCATTTTATTAATGGTGCTTCATTTTGTAATGAAAAAGATAATTTGACTTTTTTTCGTATCTTGAACAGTTACGCAGTAAAAAAATAAAGAACATACAATTACTATCTGTACCTGAAAATAAAATATTTTTACTCTTGAAGTCCTTTTTATATTTGTTATTGAAATAATTTTATTTTATCAACTATAAAAAATTTGTTCATTCTTATTTGATCAAAAATAATATTTATTTTTCCAGCAGAAGACACTCTTTTTTTATTGGCTCTCCTTCAATTTATAAAAATGGTTGACCAAACTCATCCTTATTAAAAAGCATTTTGATTAAATATTTTCCTAGTTTTATTTTAATTTAGTTTACTAAATAAGATAATTATAGTTATAGTGTAGTCATTCATAATATTATATTAAAATATTTTTCAATAAATAAATGCAGCAAGAATTTGCGCACATTTGTTGCTGTAGAAATAAAGTTAATTAACAGACTAAAGTAAATTTTACAGCTTGCCAAAATGTAATTAAATCTGACTCATGATTTGCCTTTTTATTACTAATATTGAATGCAGATTTAATTAGCTATGCAACCAATTTCAGAGCTGCCCAATATGACACTAGTTGCATATACTTTACAAAAAAAAACACTCTGCAAGTATGCTAAGCCAAAGTTGCATATGCTTTGCAAAAACAAGCAACATGCAAGCTTGTCGCTGGGAAACTAGGAGATTTGATTCAAACTTGCCTCAAGTGTATATACTTGCCACGGCAAACTTGCTGCAAGCTTCCATTTTTGACACATCAGACTTGCTGCAAGTAGGATTCAAGTTTAAATTGCTATCTGGACACTGCAATGTTGCTGCAATGTTACATTTGAATGTTGCCACTGCAATGTTGCTGCAATGTTGGCAAGGTTCGCAACGTTGCTGCAATGTTCCCTTCTGTCTGGGTTGATTTGTATATAATTGTATTGTTTCAATTTTCAGTACTACTGAAGTTTGGCGTAGTTAGAGAGTTTTCCTAAGGGGGGGGGGAAGCCGGCCAGCTGATTAGCCACCACAAGGTTTCAGTTTCGGTAATCAGATTAGAAAAGCAACTAAGTTTTTAGTAGAATTCACAAATTTTGGAAGTAACGAAATAATTTAATGAGAAATACATACTTAAGTGATGACTAGTAATAATGGAGTTTCGATTTTTCTAAAGGGGGGGGGGTCACTGCCCCCCTTGCCCCTCCCCTAACTACGCCCAAATATATGAGTTTATCATTATTTTGATAATGTATCTGATTTTATCACGAGGTACGCCGACAGCCAGGCAAAACTTGAAGATTAACGAACCCATGATAACTTAATTAAAGATAGGAAACTCATAGAACGTTAGTTCTGCCGCCAAAAGTTTTTTATTTTTATTGTGAAGAACTAATTTGATTTTGGGCTTTCTAGCTCTAAAACTATAGGTTTATAAATCAAAAAATAATCATTTCAATGATAATTTTTCAAGTCACTCACAAAATAAACAAAAAAACTGTTTTTTTTTTCAATTTATTAATAGAATTTAAAGAATTTAACATTTTTTTTAAGCTCATAGTTAGGTATATAACAAATTTTATTATATTTAATTTCATGTTTTAAATTAAAATTATAGGGAATCATTTCTTAAAATCATAATCTGTTATATTTAAATTTCGTAAAAATTAATTTTATATCCGAAACTACTTAGAGCGGACCTAGACTTAAAATTGTTTAAATTTTCATCCAATTTTTCTATTTAAAATTTCACCCGGAAATTTTGAATTTACCAGTCTTTCTGACGTCATGAAACATTCTGTTCGGTGAAGACGTCATGAGCGGATGAGAAGGAAAACCAGCAGCTAGCCTCTCTGCTTTGGACTTTGACTTGTGACTGCCCTGACATCTGACGGATTCATTCTATTTAGCATTATTTCATCTAAAGACGTAAACTATATTTTTCTTCTTTTACTAAAATTCAAGAATATATTTTTATTAAATTATACAAAGACTATTCCCTTCAATATTATATCCTTTTAAATATTTGTTTGAACTAGGAGAAAATATATCCATTATGGCTGAAATTCCAATCATGAATCTCAAATATCCAATTTATACAGGTTAGTTTCCACATGTCATTTATATAATAAAATATTTTGTTTATTTATTAAATAATTAATTGTTATCTATATTGAACATTGTTAATTTTCTATTATTGTTTTAAATTAAACAGTTGAATAGAAAAAGTTCATTCTTTCCTCGAATTGATCAGAATCTTATGCCTATTTTAAAAGTCTTGAACAGATTATAGTTAATAAATTTATTTTATCTATATTATAATTATGTTGTGTTATTTTTGATAATTATTTTGGCTTTAAATAAAAGAATAAATTGGTTTAATTATAATAAACATCCATTAGATTTAGAAATTCTCGAGGAATTCTCGGTGTCTGGTATAAATGGCCGGTGTTCAATGGATTCCACGGACCACGTTTGGTTTTCTTCCCGGAGCAAGCTGGCTCCAATTCGGATATATATATATATATATCGAGTGGAATAGAGGAAATGTAGCGGTAGAATTAGATGAGAAGTAGAATGTATGGATTGATTGAGAATGTTGAGTGGATAAAGTTGGAATATCAATGTAAGAGGGCTCTGTATGGATAGAGTTAGAATGAGAATGCTAGAGTCTGCATAGATAGAGTTAGAATACTCGAGCATAGATTCAGAATGATCTCCCGCCCTGTTGTCCAGGTTCAATCCATAGAGTATATAGAGAGGAAGGCTCCATAAGGGCCCTATGTATTTTAGCGTATACGAGTTACAGAGCTCTCTGGCGGGTCGTATACTGAAGCAAAATGGCGGGAACCGCATCTCATCGAGAAAAATTTTGGTGACGTCACACAGCGGATGATTCAAAATAATTTATCATGAGCTTATATACAGGGTGATTCACGGTCGATGGGACGTTATCCGTTTTATGTAAAACGGAAAGTCGGATTTTTCTGAAAATTTAGCACCTTATATTTTCTTATCTGTTCTATCGATCTAAAATATTTTCAGCCTTGCGACGTTTCGGCTTCCATTGAAAAGTCACAGCAACTATATTTTTTTAGATAGATAGAACAGGTAAGAAAATGTAAGGTGGTAAATTTTCAGAAAAATCCGACTTTCTGTTTTACATAAGACGGATAACGTCCCATCTACCGTGAATCACCCTGTATATTAAAGAAAAAATTATTAATTGTTTTGTAATTAAAATAAATACAAATCTTTAAAATATATATATAATAAAATCGTACTTTTATTAAAAAAAAAACTTTGGCAAATAATTAATGTAAAGATTTAAGTATCTTTTTTGAGTTTCTTTTTTTGAAAATAATTTAATTAAGATTCAGGGACTTTGAGGGACTAGGAGGAAATTCATATATAAAATAAATACTTGAAAATAATTTAAAATTAACCATTTTTTTATTTAGACCAAAAAATGACATTACAAATATTTTAATAAATAAATACAATCTTTTCAATGGAATTTTTGTGATTCGCATTCGCCAACATTAGTTATTTGAGGAAAACCTTCAAAGAATCACCTAGACACTTAAAAAAATAAACAATATTTTTACTTTATTTTCTAATTGAAATGATCTTTTTTTTATTAAATTAAAATAAGATATATCTATTTACCTATAAAATATAGGCTATTCTTTATTTTAATAAAAATATGTATATATATGTTGTGGCTTCTGGCACAAAATCTAATCAAGAGCCGGTGTTTGGAGACCTGTGGACGGACGGCTTTAATGTGGATACGAAATCACTTCATTCTGGAGAATCTCGCTGCAGACGTCGTGGATATTTTTTATAAATTGTTTTTGATTAAAAATTGTCAGAACATATAAAGAAATATTTATTATTTTCATGGATATCAGCAAATTGACACCAGCGTTTAGCTCTATAATTAAATTATACAAGAATTAACACATAAAAATCAAAGAAATAAATTATTAGTTAATTTTAAATAGGTTACTTACATTTCATTGTTTTTAGGGCGTCCAAAAAAAGTATGTTCTTTATCTGATTTTGTGTCGCGAAAGCAACCTTTCACACAACATTGACGTCGAGAACTAGCCATATTTAATGATATTTTAATCGATAAATGTGTACGTTGGAAAATTTTCTAAATGAATGTTTGATAAAAACAAAGCCTGTGGAATCTTTTATCTATGACAAAAACAAAATGTCAGACTGAATGTCATGTGACAATATGCTCTATGAATGGCTCTTAAGGACTAAGAGTTTGAGCATGACCCGCTAGAGAGTGCTTTTTCCAAATACGCAAGCTTTCCTCTCTATATACTCTATGGTTCAATCTATTTATTTCCTTCCTCCTTTCTTTTTGTGGCCAATTCTCCAAATTCCCGCTTCTCCCTTCGTTTCTGTGTGTTTTCAAGTAATGATATGTTTTAAAGTAAAATTATAAATTATTATTTATTTTTCCTCTGAAAATAAAGAGGTTATTAAATAATTCTGAAATATTCACTAAAAACAATGCATTAATTCTCAATTCCTATGTAAATTGAAAGTTTTTTTTTTGCCGAGAGTAGCAGAATTTTTATATATTGAAGGAGACAATAAAAGTGTGTCTTCTGCTGGAATTATAAATTTTATTTATTTATAACGAGACTATAGTTTCGAGGGCTTTGCCCTCTTCATCAGTCTATTACAATGGATTCACAGGAATTAATTTATGAATGAAAGGTTAAAATCTTTCATGTGGTTAGGTAAAAACTAGTTAGGTAGAAACTTATATTAATATATATTAATATTATTATATTATTAATATACATGTTAAAATGTAATTATTTAAATAAATTAAAGGATAAAACTTTTCAAAAATCAATGATATCTGGCCAAAGACATAAATGTGAAAAAGGGGCCAAATTCGGTACAAACGGCTTCCTCGGCAAAAGGGTTGAGATCTAAACGGAAACCAAGTTCCATAGCAGTCGCATAAATCATAGCTATAGGGATGTACAACGTTCTTCAATTGATTTAAAAGAAAATTTGTTACGTTCTTTGATATTAAATTCATAACTTGACAAGTTTTATATCCAACTAAATTGTTTGTAGTATAAAATAAGAACAACTAGCAAAGTTAAAGTTTAAGCTTGTATTAAATATCATCTGGTTAAACGTAAGTTATTGACTATTATAACTTAAAAATTGATAATAGAGTTTTAATTTTAGGGGATAGTTTATTTAAATATTCGGCATCTTATACTGCATCCCGGGGGTTTAGTTCATGGTGTTTCCCCGGTATAAGATTTGAACAGTTGGAAAATATGGTAGAGAGGTATGTAGGGGCTAGAAAGGATTTAGTTTTTATTCATGTAGGCACGCATAATATCTATGATATTACTGCTGAGGTATTCCGTTTAAAATTTGATAGATTAGTTATTTCTCTTAGAAATAAATTTCAGGGAGCAAAATTAATATTTAGTGGTATAATTTATAGAAGGGATGTAGATTTTAGAAGGATTAATTGGGCAAATCATATTTTAGAAAGTGTCTGTTTCAAGTATGGTTGTAAGTTTATAAATTCAAATAGTTATTTAGATTATAAAGATTTAGGCAAGAATGGTATTAATTTAAATAGGTCTGGTTCCTACAAGTTAGGGAAGGTGTGTATTGATAGTATACTGGAATATCAAAAAAACTAAATGGAGGGGGTAAGAGGACAATTTTCAGAAATAGAAATCAGAGATTTAAGTTGTTAATAATAAATTGTAGAAGTATCTTGAATAAAATTCTAAATTTTGGACAACATGTGGATTTAATTAATCCAGATGTTATTGTTGGTACAGAATCTTGGCTTAGGGAGGAGATTTCGAATAATGAGGTATTTCCTAAGGGTTATATAGTCTATAGAAGGGATAGGCAGTCTGTTAGAGGGGGTGGAGTCTTTATAGCAGTCAAGGATTCGCTTCCGAGTAGTTTAAATTTTTTAGATTTACAAGAGGAGATGTTAGGGGTGAATGTGAAATTTGGACGTATAAGTAGGGTGATTGTTGGGTTATATAGATCTCCTAGTCAGGACTTCAAAATTTTAGAAAACTTAGATAATTTTTTAAATTGTACATCTATGCAAAGTAAGGATATTTTAGTTTGTGGAGATTTAAATTTGCCTAATGTAAATTGGTCATCTGCGACAAATAGTAATTCTCTTGCTCAAATTTTGGTTGATGATATTTTCAAAAGTAGAAATTTTATCCAAATTGTTAGGGAGGGGACTAGGCAGAGGTCCAGTGGGCAAGCGTCTGTCCTCGATGTCTGTTTAACCAACTTTGATAGTGATAATATGAGAGTCACTATTGAAGATGGAATTAGTGATCATTATTCTGTGGTAATAGAATATTCGGGATCAGTTAGTCAGTCTCTAACCTTCGAAAAGAAGCATTGGCTGTATAGATTAGGAGATAAAATGGGATTTAATAATTTTTTGGAATCTAAATTTTTAGAATGGTCTGTAATTCGGGATGTAGATCAGCAATGGGATGGGCTTATGAATCTTTTGGAAGAAGGAAAATATAAATTTATTCCCTCTAAATTAGTTAAAGTGGGTAACGATCCTGTTTACTATGATAGAACCATTAAGAATTTAAAACGGAAATGTAGGATAGCATATTCTAATAGGAATAAGTCTTCGAATCATAAAAGAAGCTCCGACACTCTTTAAATTATATCTTGAAGCTTCCCTGGTATCCTGGAGAAGAAAGTGTTCCGGTATGGGCATACAAATAGAAAATCGTACACTATATACCTTACTCTTTGCTGACGACCAGGTCCTGATTGCGGGAGACGAAGATGACGCTTTCTATATGCTCCGAAAGCTAAAGGAAGAATATGAAAAATGGGGCCTTGAAATTAATTTCCAAAAACAGAGTATCTGGCACTTGGTGAGGCGGGAAAAGACCTTGTCCTGGATAACAACTGTATAAGAAATACCAACCAGTTTAAATATTTGGGGGTAACACTAGGAAAGGCAGGAAAAAGTGACCTAGATATTACTAATAAAATAAATCAAGGCATGCGAGTAATAGGAGAGCTGAACTCGATCCTGTGGAGTAAGGAAATATCGAAGAACAATAAGGCTGCCATCTATAAGACCATCGTCGAGAGCATCGTGACCTACGGAAGCGAAGTCTGGGAGGTAACCAAGAGAAACAGTTCACGCCTGCTGGCGTTAGAAATGGATTTTTGGAGACGTTCAGCGGGTGTCTCAAGACTGCAGCATATAAGGAACGAACACATTCGCCAAAAATGAACGTCCAAGGCAACATCATCGACACGATCGAATATAAGCAACTGATGTGGTTTGGACACGTCAGTAGGATGGCGGATGAACGCTGGCCCAAGAAAGTTTGGAACTGGCAGCCCCCAGAAAGAAGAAAGCGTGGAAGGCCGCCGAGATCGTGGTTTCAGGGAATCCAAAATGCCATGCAAGCCCGTGGGCTGGAAGAGGAAGACTGTGCCGACAGAAGGACATGGAGAATGGGAAGCGAGAAACGGCGTCCGCCGTAACCAAACTCGCAGGATATATATATCATAAAAGAAAATTCCGAGAGCTAAATAGGCTGTTAATTGAAAAAAAGAATTTGGCTAGAGTTAATTATTTGAATAATTATATAGAAAGGAATTGTAGTAATAGAAATTGGTTTAATGTTTATTCGTTTCTTAAGGAATTAAATGTTTCGGCAAATGTCCCTGCGCTTTTAGGGGATGATGGTGAATTGGTTGAGGATAATGTGTTGAAGGCAAATTTATTAAATAGACAGTATTCGTCCGTTTTTGTAGCTCTAGAGGAGGGTGAGTTAGTTGATGGAGGTTCTAGTGATAGTCAGATGGAGGATTTAGTCATTTTGGAATCGGATGTAGCATTAGGTATTAAGAGGTTAAAACCAGGAAAGGCCTCGGGGGAGGATGAAATTAATAGTGATCTCTTGAAATTTGTAGTGGATAGTATTTCAAAATTTTTATGTTTACTTTTTAATAGATGTTTGGATGAGGGAACTATGCCTATTGGTTGGAAAAGAGCGTTAGTTATTCCTGTTTATAAAGGGGGAGATAAGAGCTTAGCTTGTAATTATAGGCCAGTGAGTTTAACAAGTCTGGTGGGCAAAATTTTAGAGAGGTTGGTAGACTCTCGTATCCGCTCGTATTTGGAAGGGCAAGGATGGTTCTATCATAGGCAACATGGTTTTAGAAAAAATTATTCCTGTAATTCTCAATTAGTTTCTTTTATTCAGGAATTACAGGAAGCTTTGGATAAAAGTCAGTGTGTAGATGCAGTATTTTTGGACTTTGCCAAGGCTTTCGATAAAGTCAGTCATAAAATTATTTTAGAAAAATTAAACTCGTCAGGGTTGTCTGTTAAGTTAATTAAATTTATTCGGTGTTTTCTTAGGGATAGAACTCAAATTGTAAAAGTGGGTAATGGTCTGTCTGATAGAGTAGATGTCACGTCTGGGGTGATTCAAGGTAGTGTTCTGGGTCCTCTTCTTTTTCTTATATATGTAAATGATTTGCCTTCTATCGTGCAATCATCTATTAGGCTTTTCGCGGATGATTGTGTCGTATATAGAGTAATTGATAATGATTGTGATAGCCTTACTTTACAGAATGACCTGGATCAAATTGAAGGATGGTGTAGATCCAATTCAATGGAACTAAACCATTCCAAGTCAAATTTGGTTAGATTTAGTACTAGAAATCTGGTTAGTCCTCAAAATTATTACATTGGTGGAAATATTATCAATGAATCTAAATTTTATAAATATTTAGGCATACATATTCAGGCAAATTTAAAGTGGGACATGCATATTAGTTATATAGTCAATAAGGCTTATAGGAAATTGGGGATGTTTGGTAGAATTTTGAAGGGTACATCTAGAGAAGTCAAGTCAAAAGTTTATTTAACTTATGTAAGACCTAATTTAGAGTATTGTTCTGTGGTTTGGGACAAACATCCACAACGATTAGAGAGAAAAATTGATATGGTACAAAGGAGGGCGGCTAGATTTGTTTTTGGTAAATTTGATAGGTTTAGTAGTGTCACTTCAATGATTAATGAATTAGGATGGTCTAGTTTATTGGAGAGAAGGGAATGGGCTAAATTGAAAGTGATTTTCAAAGCCTATAAGGGTTTTAGGAGTTGGGAGGAAATAACGAATAGATTTCAGGAACCAAGTTATTTAGGTAGAGCTGATCATAGAAAAAAGATTCGTAAGCCAAGATTCTTGAAAAATATCGGTTTACATTCATTTGTAGGATCTGGCATTGATTTGTGGAACAGTCTGTCTGTTACTACTTGGGATTATAGTCCTCTGCCCCCTATGATTAAATCAATTATAAATTTTGTCAAGTCCTAATGTCCTAGAGTTGTGCAAAATTTTATTTAGTTCTCACAAGCAGAGATTAGGTGAGGTAGAGAGAGGTCATACCATCCTTGTTAAGGTTTTGACCAGGTTTCCTTAACAGCTTATGGCAAATGCCGGGATGGCTAATGCGTCGCTTGCTCCTGGTATCGGGTTTTTGCGCGGAATTTTTAAATTACTTTTTGTCTTTTGATGGAAATCTATGGTCATGTTATTTGTTAATGAGCATACATTTCTATTTTTTTTTCTTCTTTTTTTTTTTTTACTTGTTTATTATTTGTTAAATTGTTGTAATTAATTTGTATTGATGTTTATTAATGTATTGTAGCTAGATTGTATTGATGTTTGGAGGACCTAGCCACCGAGGACTTGTGCCTCTAAGCAGGTCGAGAAATAAAGATTTATTTATTTATACTTTTGGGTAAAAATGGCCGTGGCACCCCAAATTTTTTTTTCCTAGGTAAAGTCCAAAAAGAGGCCGCAGATTCTTATCAGATATTAACCCCCCTCCCGAAAAAAAATCTGGTACGGCCCTGAATCTAACTAATAATAAGTGAAATTATATCTTTTTCAGGGCCACATTTCTTGTGCTGTGATTGTCGGACGATGTTCATTAGTGAAGAATTCTTGAACAAACATCAAAAGAAATGTATACATAGGAAATTACATTTAATTTTAAAAATGAAATTTCAAATGCGAAGAAATACATCAGCTGAGGGTAAGTTCATTTATTTGATTTTTAACCTTGGAAGCATTCTCCTAAAAAATTCTAATTTAGATGAAATTAAGCCTTTGTCCTCAATTTCAGAGACCATTATGATATTCAAGGGATTAAGTTTTTTAAGATGTTATTTCTAATAATTTTCATTGATCAATGAATTCAAAATTAATTCCTAAGCACACTACATATATAGCCCAGTCCAATTAGACAAAATAAGGCTAATCGGTGGAATAAAATCTCAGAGTTTTGGAAATAGTCTTAAACGCTTCCTTTAGACTTGGGTTAATGTGTGTCAAAAGTCTCCGAGGAGTCGGGCTAAAGTTCCCTTTTTCCAGTTTATCGCTTATAACTCGAAAACGGTCAATATTTTGTAAATAACCGTCCTATAGTAAATTAAAGAGTACAAAATTTCATACATAAAATAAAAACCACTCATCCTAGAAACTTGATTCCTATTTCATTCTCTAAGAAATTTTGTTGACTTGAACGTTTACTTGGACCACTTTTTTTTTTAAACTCCTAGATTTATAGAAATACAGCATTTTCCATGAAGGAAAAACTGCGATTTTTTGAAAAAACGGATCATTTCCTGTTTACGTTCAAGTCAACAAAACTCCGTGAGAATGAAATTCTAATCAAGTTTCTAGGATGAGTTGTTTTCATTTTATGAAGGAAAAACTGCCATTTTATTGCAAAATATGCATTTTTATTTCAATAATACAACCTCATTGCGGCCGGGTTACCATTATCGAATTAAGATTAAACTTTGTTTTATTTTAGCAAATTTAATCTAGTTTAAAAATGTATAGAATCGTCTTTGTCGAAAACGTGCCCCTTAATGGACAAAATGGGAAAAAAATCGAAAAAAGTGCGAGTTTTTGGCATAGGTATTCAAAGATCAGAGAGAAATTTTGTCCTCTTTAATTTACTATAGGATTGTTACAAAATATTAGCCGTTTACAAGTTATAAGCGACAAACTGGAAAAAGGGAACTTTAAAGCCCCCCTCCCCCCTCCTAGAACTCAAGCCACAATAACCTTGGGGACTTTTGATACACATTAATTCAAGTCTAAGGGAAGCGTTTAAGACCCATTCTGGGATTTTTATCTACCGATTTGTCTAATTTGACTGGGCTAATATACTGCTTATCTAACGATATAATTGAACGATTTCACAATTAAAAATAACAAAACTACAATAAACTTTTCTGCTCTATATTGAATTTCATCTCTAAATTCATCTCTTTAACACATTTATTTTTTCCAGATACAAGTAATCGAACTAAGAATGAAACTGAAGATTATTTCTGTGACGAATGTTTCTCAGGATTTCTATCATTGTCTGAATTCGAAAGCCATATACTGGAAGGCCATTCAGAAGAAGTACTCTTCTCAAGTCATCTGAGCGATCGGAAATACAGTGCTGAGACCAAATCGGAACCCCCTATTGCCATGAATCCTCAGAGCGAGAAGGCTTCTAAAGTGACCTTTCATAATCGACATAATGCCGCCAAACGTTCTTTACCCTCTCCTAACGATAAAAAAAAATTGAAATCAAAACAAATTAATCAATGTTTGGGAACTATTTCTAATAACAAGCATACTGGCCAAAAGCCTTTCGTCTGTGATCACTGCGAGAAGGGTTTCTCACATAAGAGTAATCTCAAAAGGCATTTACTTATTCATACAGGCGAAAAGCCTTTCGTCTGTGATCACTGCGAGAAGGGTTTCTCACAAAAGAGTAATCTCAAAAGGCATTTACTTATTCATACAGGCGAAAAGCCTTTCGTCTGTGATCACTGCGAGAAGGGTTTCTCACAAAAGAGTAATCTCAAAAGGCATTTACTTATTCATACAGGCGAAAAGCCTTTCGTCTGTGATCACTGCGAGAAGGGTTTCTCAGATAAGAGTAATCTCAAAAGGCATTTACTTATTCATACAGGCGAAAAGCCTTTCGTCTGTGATCACTGCGAGAAGGGTTTCTCAGATAAGAGTAATCTCAAAAAGCATTTACTTATTCATACAGGCGAAAAGCCTTTCGTCTGTGATCACTGCGAGAAGGGTTTCTCACAAAAGGGTGATCTCAAAAGGCATTTACTTATTCATACAGGCGAAAAGCCTTTCGTCTGTGATCACTGCGAGAAGGGTTTCTCAGATAAGAGTAATCTCAAAAGGCATTTACTTATTCATACAGGCGAAAAGCCTTTCGTCTGTGATCACTGCGAGAAGGGTTTCTCACAAAAGAGTAATCTCAAAAGGCATTTACTTATTCATACAGGCGAAAAGCCTTTCGTCTGTGATCACTGCGAGAAGGGTTTCTCACATAAGAGTAATCTCAAGAGGCATTTACTTATTCATACAGGCGAAAAGCCTTTCGTCTGTGATCACTGCGAGAAGGGTTTCTCACAAAAGAGTAATCTCAAAAGGCATTTACTTATTCATACAGGCGAAAAGCCTTTCGTTTGTGATCACTGCGAGAAGGGTTTCTCAAATAAGAGTCATCTCAAAAGGCATTTACTTATTCATACAGGCGAAAAGCCTTTCGTCTGTGATCACTGCGAGAAGGGTTTCTCAGATAAGAGTAATCTCAAAAAGCATTTACTTATTCATACAGGCCAAAAGCCTTTCGTCTGTGATCACTGCGATAAGGGTTTCTCACGAAAAGAGTAATCTCAAAAGGCATTTACTTATTCATACAGGCGAAAAGCCTTTCGTCTGTGATCACTGCGAGAAGGGTTTCTCAGATAAGAGTCATCTCAAAAGCCATTTACTTATTCATACAGGCGAAAAGCCTTTCGTCTGTGATCACTGCGAGAAGGGTTTCTCAGATAAGAGTTATCTCAAAAAGCATTTACTTATTCATACAGGCGAAAAGCCTTTCGTCTGTGATCACTGCGAGAAGGGTTTCTCGCAAAAAGGTGATCTCAAAAGGCATTTACTTATTCATACAGGCGAAAAGCCTTTCGTCTGTGATCACTGCGATAAGGGTTTCTCAGATAAGAGTAATCTCAAAAGCCATTTACTTATTCATACAGGCGAAAAGCCTTTCGTCTGTGATCACTGCGAGAAGGGTTTCTCACAAAAGAGTAATCTCAAAAGGCATTTACTTATTCATACAGGCCAAAAGCCTTTCGTCTGTGATCACTGCGAGAAGGGTTTCTCAAATAAGAATAATCTCAAAAGCCATTTACTTATTCATACAGGCGAAAAGCCTTTCGTCTGTGATCACTGCGAGAAGGGTTTCTCACATAAGCGTAATCTCAAAAGGCATTTACTTATTCATACAGGCGAAAAGCCTTTCGTTTGTGATCACTGCGAGAAGGGTTTCTCAGATAAGAGTTATCTCAAAAAGCATTTAATTATTCATACAGGCGAAAAGCCTTTCGTCTGTGATCACTGCGAGAAGGGTTTCTCAGATAAGAGTTATCTCAAAAAGCATTTACTTATTCATACAGGCGAAAAGCCTTTCGTCTGTGATCACTGCGATAAGGGTTTCTCGCGAAAAGGTGATCTCAAAAGGCATTTACTTATTCATACAGGCGAAAAGCCTTTCGTCTGTGATCACTGCGAGAAGGGTTTCTCAGATAAGAGTCATCTCAAAAGCCATTTACTTATTCATACAGGCGAAAAGCCTTTCGTCTGTGATCACTGCGAGAAGGGTTTCTCAGATAAGAGTTATCTCAAAAAGCATTTAATTATTCATACAGGCGAAAAGCCTTTCGTCTGTGATCACTGCGAGAAGGGTTTCTCGCGAAAAGAGTGATCTCAAAAGGCATTTACTTATTCATACAGGCGAAAAGCCTTTTGTCTGTGATCATTGTGATAAGGGTTTCTCTCGAAAAGGTCGTCTCAAAACCCATTTGAAAATCCACTCTTAGAAAATTTTCTTAATTACTTCTATTTTAAATAAAATTCAGAAATGTCAAACAGATAAGTGAGGTTGCCCTGCTAATATTACAAGGCAATTAAATTCGAAGCAGTTGAAACTGATCTCTGACGACCTACAGTCATTTAGATTCAACCTTTGTGTCTACTGAAACTATTTCTACTTCTCCCCATGTGTATATTGATTGTATGCTTCTTTTGCTTGAAAATTAAACAAGTCTTACTCTCTGACATGTTTGAATAATTATTTTCCCCAAATTTGTCCTGTTTAAATCTTAACTTACTTTTTTAATTATATTCATGCTTTATAATATTCTATAACTCATTACTCGTTACTTTTGGCGAGCTCAATCGCCTGCAAATACTATAAATGAAACACGTATTTCAAAATATCAAACAACTTATCAAATTATTGTTTGAACATCTTAATGCTTAAGATGTTGTCCTGAATAGAATATTAGTTTTATCACTTGTTGTATATTTGTTCCACTAATACTTTATTTTTCGCTCTGATTCTATGTTTATTAGGGTGGCTGTTAATCAATAATATATTTACAGCACCCTCAACATCGATAAGAAATAATGTAATATTGATGTCAACTTTTCTTTTTTCTTAAAATTGATTAAAAGTGTCAAGAAGACTTTTTGCTTTTTATCTGTATTTCCACGTATATGTCGACGATTGCGTTTTTTATATAATAAATGCAAGATTATGGAATCCTCTTTGAATTATATTCTATGCGTACATTTCATAAAATGTAGATAGCGTAGCAAAGTGTCAAATTCATCAATTATGACCCTAATGGATTACTTTGAAAGGTTTTTATATCTTCTCATTATTTTTTAGATTTTATTAAAAATTAAAAATTCGTTTTTTATAGAATAGACCCCATGGCGGTCTTAAGTAATGAATTTTTGCCGATTTTGACGCTGTAAGGAAATATCTATAGATTTTATGGATAAACGCAATGGACATAATTCATAGAGAATTATAATAATCAACTTCATTTGCTATATAACCTTGTTTTGTGAAAAAGAAAAAAGATTTTCATTAAAATACACAAAAAATGTCTGTTTTTTAAATTATTGATTCTTTTCTATTTATTTAAATACCATATACCGGGTGAGTTTTTTTATCTTGAGACAGTCTTATAACTCAAAAACAGTGCATTGTATGAGAAAAAGTTTCAAATAAAAGTTTATTGATATCGAGGGGAAACTAAACTATGCTATTTTTTCTCGATCTAGAACCAGCGATTTTGCAAGGTATTATATTAAGTCACTATTAATAACATCACTAAAAAGAGAAAAATAAAAATAATTTTTATAAAAAAATAAAACCGACTTCAAAATAATTAAATACCACAAATAAAATAATAGGAACTCAAAAATCAAATAAAATTCACTAAAAGGTATGAAATAATAATCTAATTTAGTTTCATCTAAACGACGAAATATTTACATGAAATTACTTTTTGAAGTCGGTGCTAAACATATTCATTTTATGAATCAAACTCGACGGATCTTACTTAGTACGATTGGCGAGTAGGCTGTTTAGCACCGACTTCAAAAAGTGATTTCATGTAAATATTTCGTCGTTTAGTTGTAACTAAATTAGATTATTATTTTATACCTTCTAGTGTATTTTATTTTATTTTTGAGTTCTTATTATTTTATTTGTTGCATTTAATTTTTTTGAAGTCGGTTTTATTTTTTTTATAAAAATTATTTTTATTTTTCTCTTTTTAGTGTCGTTATTAATAGTGACTTAATATAATACCTTGCATGCATCTCGTAAGAGAAAGCGTCGGGCGAATGAATCAGAAAATGATAATAAAATTAAATTCATAAATATAGAAATTCTCTAGAAACGTTTGCGGGTTTTAAATGAATGTTTTAAGATTGATTTTTTTATAAAAGATTTTATATATTATAATTTCGATTATTTGCTCATAAGAATTGGATATTTACGTTCATTCTTCATTGATCATATCATCAGAACTTGACCAAATTAATATGGGACCACCGCTAAGGTACCTCCTTTCCATTATAAAAAGAATCATCGAAATCGGTTCATAAACAAAGAAGTTATGTCTAAACAAACATAGCAAAAAAGGTCTAATACCAATGAAAATAAAACGGGACCAATCCGAAAGGAGACTGAACCCAATGCAAAAAAATTCATCAAAATCGGTTCTCAATTGGCGAAGATATCAGGTAACATAGACACAAAAAAAAAATTCAGTCGAATTGAGAACCTCCTCCTTTTTTGAAGTCGGTTAGAAACTGCCAAAATATGCAGTTAAAAAGGCTGAAATATCCAAGTAATATGCAGAATACATTGAAATTGACATTGACTTTTTGAAACATTAGTTTGAAATAAAAAATGTTCTGAATCTATTTTGCCAATTTATAGATTCTGTGTGTTAATACAGCCCCAAATGAGCCCGGCTTAAATTTTATTTATATTAGATTTAATGGGCTGGGCAGGGGTCGAAGGCATCTCTGGATACGGCTCTTAAACAGGTGAAGGCAAGGGCATATCCAGGAATTTTTTATGGGGGGGGGGGGAGAATGTATATAAGGTGCCCGATGTATCAGAGAAGCCCCCCCCCCACACACACAGAACTTTATTTTCAATTTTAAAATTTAAAAAAAATAAATGTTTTTTTTTTTTACAAATTTCATATCTCATGTTTTTAGTTCATTAAAATAAAAAAATTGTTATAAATTCCCTGTCGATTTAGCCGTTTTTTGGCCTCTGCGTGCGACGCACGTGTTGCACTCCCGCCAGGCACGGACCTGTATGGGGGGGGGCGATCGCCCCCCCCCTGGATCCGCCCTTGGCTGAAGTTTATAAGTCGAGGGGAAGACGGTGGCTGGGAGCGAGTTATATTATTGTAAACGTTTTTAAGATTGTTTTTTAAAAGATTTCAATTTTTTTTTTAATTATAAAAATATCAATAATTTTTTTTTGTCTTTTTTAAATTGTATATATTTTAAATAAAAGAAATAGCAAAAGCTACACGACTCTTTATTGAAACTTTGTTAAACATAAATAAATTCCAGCTATAAAAATTGCTGGAATCCTATATTTAATAATATAAATTAATAATATGCACAATGTATATTTGTTTTTGTAATTAAAAATATTTTGAATTGTAGTTTTCTAATTTATTAATAAATATTTTATTAAAATAACATATTATTTTTATTCATCGTCGATTTTTTTTATTATTATTAAAGCTAAAATAGTTGATTTAGCAAAAAAAATTGTGATAAGTTAATTTAAATCACAAAGAGAAATTACTCTCAATGCATTTCTTGTGGGAGCAATTATTCACTATTTGAGTCTGCCGCTAGATGACGATATGATTGAAAATCTGGGGGATTCTAGCTTATTTGGTAGACCGAACTAGAGGATTTATAATTTCAATCGATGGCACCACTGCTGCCCTGACATCTGACGGATTTAATCTATTAATTATGTTATTGCTTTTCGTGTATGCTAAAATTCAATAATATAATTTTATTAAATTATAAAAAGACTATTCCATTCAATATTATCTATTAATTTTTTGTTTGAACGTGAAGAAAATATATCCATTATGGCTGAAATTTCAATCATGGATCACAAATACCCAATTTATACAGGTTAGTTTTCCCATTTCAACATGTCATGGAATATAAATAAAATATTTTGTTTATTTATTAAATAATTAATTGTTATCTATATTGAACATTGTTATTTTTTTTATTATTGTTTTAAATTAAACAGTTGAATAGAAAAAGTTCGTTCTTGCCTCGAATTGATCAGAATCTTATGCCTATTTTAAAAATCTTGAACAGATCATAGTTAATAAATTTATTTTATCTATATTATAATTATGTTGTGTTATTTTTAATAATTATTTTGGCTTTCAATAAAATAATAAATTGGTTTAATTATTATAAACTTCCACTTGATTCAGTTTCATTATTCATTATTTATTTATTAATTATTATTATTATTATTATTATTATTATCATTTTCGTCCATAATTCGGAAAATATATTCTACACCCCAAATTCCGCCGGTATAACGGCGTCTGTTGCTACGTTCGCGATAACATCCCCTGCGAACGACTTGGATTTTTAGAAAAAAAAGCTTACGACGCATTATGGCTTAAAATTAATACTAAGACCTCAAGTAGAATTCTCTGTACAATCTATAGATCTCCTAATGATAAAAAATTTAAAGAATTTTTCGATTATCTCGGCAATTGTGTCAATGTAATTCTTTCACGTTTTCCAAATTCTGAAGTCTCTTTCCTAGGTGACTTCAATGTACACAATAAGGACTGGTTGACATTCTCCAGATCCAACACCTCTGAAGGCAACGCTGCTCACATATTTGCAACTTCATATGACTTAACCCAAATTATAGATCGCCCCACTAGGATTCCGGACAACACAAACGACACCCCATATCTCCTCGACCTCTTTCTGTCATCTGCCCCTTCTCAATTCTCTTTTAGTATCTCTGCACCTCTAGGTAACTCAGACCACAACTTAATTAAAATAAAATCACATATCAACTTAGTAAAACCCGCTCTACCCTGCCCAAAGCCCAGAGAAATAAGGCTTTTTCTTAAAGCCAACTGGGATGAAATGCGTAACTTCTTCAGCTCTTTCCCATGGAATGATTACTGCTTCAGAAACAAAAATGCCACCGAATGTGCCTCTGCATTCTCTGAAGTGATTCAAATGGGCATTGAGTTATATGTCCCTTTCAAACGAGTAATTGGAAAACAGGACTCCAAGCGCTGGTTCAATAAGTCTTGCTCCGAAGCAGTCAAACAAAAAAATCATGCTTTCTATAATTGGTCTTCGACACCATCAGAGGATAATCGCGCTCTCCTCACAAAAGCCCGCGCCCACTGTAAAAAAACAATCGATAATGCGATGAAGTCCTTCATTCAGAAAAAAGCTGACAGGCTAGCAGCTTGCCCCAGCAGTTCAAACCAATTCTGGTCCCTTGATAAGTATGTAAAAATAAATTTTACAAACTCATCATTTCCACCTCTCAATCTCTCCGACAACTCGATAGCCATTGACGCCACCAACAAAGCCGAAGCTTTTGCCTCATATTTCGCGTCCAACTCAAACCTGGACGTCAAAGGGCTTGAACCACCCACATACCCCCCCAGTACTAATATAATGTCAGATACTGTTTTCAGAATACCGGCAATTCTAAAGATCATCCAGAATCTAAAGAACAACTCTTCTGCTGGCCCCGACGATATCCCTGCCATTCTCATTAAAAAATGCGCCCCTGAACTTGCTCCTATACTATCCAAATTATACAATCTCTCCTATAACTCTGGAATATTTCCGGAAGCCTGGAAACTGGCCAGAATCCAACCAATTAAGAAAAAAGGCGATTCTTCCAACATAAAAAACTATCGACCCATAGCAATCACTTCTGTCTTATCCAAAATCATGGAAAAGGCCATCAACGAGCAAGTTCTACAACACTTAGAGTCAAATAAATTCATCCACGATAGGCAATACGACTTCAGGCAATCCCGGTCGACTGGTGACATCCTAGCATATGTAACTCATATCTGGAACAAAACCTTGGAGGCCGGGAATGAGACCCTCGCGGTAGCTTTAGACATTTCAAAAGCCTTCGATATGGTCTGGCACAAAAATCTTCTTGCCAAATTGACCTCCGTCGGCCTTGCACCGAAACTCTGTAAGTTGCTCGAAAGTTTTCTTTCAGACCGTAGTATTAAGGTTGTCATCGATGAAATATCATCTTCTCCCTTCCACACCAACGCTGGAGTTCCTCAGGGATCGGTTATCTCCCCTACGCTTTTTCTTATCTATATCAACGACCTTCTAAACTTGCCCTCCAATCCAGTACATTGTTACGCAGATGACAGCACCCTACATAACGCCCCTGCATCGCATAAAAATCGTGCAGACATTGCCTCTTCAATTAATTTAGACTTATGCAAACTTAAAAACTGGGGATCCCAAAACTTAGTTAACTTCAATGCAGTGAAAACTCAGTGTTGCCTTATTTCTAGGCGCGTCGACAGAAACCTCCCAAACATATCATTCGACTCAAACTCACTAGAATTCAGGGATAAAATTTCAATGCTAGGCGTAACTCTAGGGTCTGACCTTTCATGGAATGACCATATCTCAACCACTGCTAAAGATGCAGCGCGCAAGCTTGGTCTCCTATTTAGGTCTAGACGCTGTTATACTCTCAGTCAACTTCTTATACTGTATAAGGCTCAAATTCGTCCCTGTCTCGAATATGGCTCCCATCTGTGGAGGGGTGCCTCCAAGCATTCTCTTGCTACACTGGATGCAATTCAGAAGCGAGCAATTAAACTAATAGGAGAACCGGCTCTAACCAACTCACTCGACTCCCTGGCTCACCGAAGAACCGTTTCTGCCCTTTCCCTGTACTACAGATACTATCACGGTGTCTGTTCAGTCGAGCTGAAATCAATTATCCCCCCTAATGCCCTCTTTACGAGAAACACGCGGTTTTCTAACGCTCAGCACCCCTTCGCTGTCAAATTGGATAAAAGTCGAACAAGCGCTTTCGCCAACTCTTTTATCCCTTTGACCTCCAGAGACTGGAACTCGCTCCCTGCCACCATCTTTCCCGCGACTTTATAACCTTCAGCTCTTTAAGACCCGTATCCACAGATACCTTCGACCCCCGCCCAACCCATAAAATTCTTTCTTCTTCTTTTCACGATGGAGGGGCCAATCCAGGCCTTTAGGGGTTGCACCTTTTTTGGTGTAACTCCTTCTCACATCATTATCATAAAAAAAAAAATAATAATAATTTGTATTAATTTGAAAGTTTATAATAGGAAAATAAGGACAAATTTTTATGGGTGACTTTTTTATTTATCAGCCAACGTTTCGTCTACTTTGCCGACTTCTTCACGGCTTCAAATAATCATGCCACACATTCGTCTAAATTTTCTTGTTATCTTCGTTACCATTGAAGACCATCAGAAACACAAATTTCAATAAAAAACATTCGGCACATTCACATAAACAAATTGTTCTTTCTTTTCTTTTTATATTAACACAATTACATTAGATATAAAACAGAAATAACATAAATAGAATATGAGGCAACACTCTTTTTAAAAAACAGAATGGAATATTTTTTCTTTTGATCCTTACATAAAGAAATCTCAAATTTAAATAACACTAAAATTATGTTATCTTGTATTTGTCTACTTTATTAAAAATATATGTCAATGACACTGGCCAAGTTATAATTAAAATGAAAAAACCTTTAGGAATCTATTTTTATCGCCAACATTTAATTACATTTATTTTGCAAATTTTTTATTATTATCTTTGTAAATTTGTTGAGCTACAAACTATATACGGCGCTTAGATTTTGGGTGTCCATTCTAAAATTCACCGTGTTGTTTAAAGAAATATGAATCATTTCACTTATTATTCTTTTTAAATATATTGGTTCGAAATTTAATATCGATGTTTCATTTAATTAGAAACTTTGGCTGATAAATAAAAAAGTCACAGATAAAGTTTTTTTTAATAATGATATTGATACAAGAAGACGTTACACCAAGAAGGTACAATCTCTGTAGTCCGCGGTGTACCCTTGTATCGTGAATAAAAAAAGAGATACAAAATTTTTTGTAAATTAATCAAAATAATTAATTTCAATTCAAAAAATGCTTATTTAGTTGCTAAATCTTATCTTTGTATTTATTTATTAATTCTCATTATATCGGATGTTTCATGACACCTTAGCATTAACATATCAAAATGATAGAAATTATAACTATTAACTATTAATAATTATTATATTAATTAAATTATAACTATTAACTAATAATAATTGAAATATTATCTTTTTCAGGGCCACATTTCTTGTGCTGTGATTGTCGGACGATGTTCATTAGTGAAGATTTCCTGAACAAACATCAAAAAAAATGTATACATAGGAAATTACATTTAATATTAAAAATGAAATTTCAATTACAAAGAAATACATCAGCTGAGGGTAAGTTCATTTATTTGATTTATAACCTTGAAAGCATTCTCCAAAAACTTTTCTGGAACTTCTAATTTAGATTAAATTAAGCCTTTGTCCTCTATTTCAGAGACCATTATGATATTCAAGTGATTAAGTTTTTTAAGGTTTTATTTCTAACAATTTTCATTGATCAATGAATTCAAAATTAATTCCTTAGCACACTATATAGCCCAGTCCAAATAAACAAAATAAGGCTAATCGGTAAATAAAATCCCAGAATTTTGGAAATAATCTTAAACACTTTCTTAAGATTTGGCTTAATGTGTGTCAAAAGTCCCCGAGGAGGGGGGGGGGGTAAAATTCCCTTTTTCCGCTTATACCTCGAAAATATTCCATTTTTTATAAATAACCGACCTATAGTATATTAAAGTGGACAAAATTTCATACATAAAATGAAAACCACTCATCTTAGAAACTTGATTCCTATTTCATTCTTTAGAAGTTTTTTTGACTTGAACGTTTACTTTGACCATTTGTTGTTAAAACTCCTAGATTTATAGATATCCAGCATTTTCCATGAAGGAAAAACTGCGATTTTTTAAAAAACCGATCATTTCCTGTTTAAGTTCAAGTCAAGAAAACTCCTAGAGAATGAAATACTAACCAAGTTTCTAGGATGAGTGGTTTTCATTTTAAGAAAAAAAAATTGCAGCATTTTAAACCTACAACTTCAGTGCGGCCGGATTACCATTATCCAATTAAGATGAATCTTTGTTTGAATTGTAGCAAATTTAATTTAGTTTAAAAATGTATAGAGTGGTCTTTGTCGAAAACGTGCTCCTTCATGTTCAAAATATGAAAAATCGAAAAAAGTGCGCGTTTTTGGGATAGGTATTCAAAAGTGACCCGGGAGGCTATTTTTTGGATCTCCATAAAAAATCGAACTACTGGATCAATTTTCTATTTTTTTTTAATCGACGCGAAATTTTGTCCTGTTTAATTTACTATAGGACGCTTATTTACAAAAAAAAAGGTTTTCGAGTTATAAGCGAAAAAGTGAAAAAGGGGAACTTTAACCCCCCCGGGGACTTTTGACAGACATTAACCCAAGTATAAGGGAAGCGTTTAAGACCATTTCCAAAGCTCTGTGATTTTTATCTACCGATTTGTCTAATTTGATTGGGCTTAATATACTACTTATCTAACGATAAATTTGAATGATTTCACAATTAAAAATAACAAAACTACAATAAACTTTTCTGTTCTATATTGAATTTAATCTCTAAATTTATCTCGTTAACACATTTATTTTTTTCCAGATACAAGTATTCGAACTAAGAATGAAACTGAAGATTATTTCTGTGAGGAATGTTTCTCTGGATTTCTATCATTGTCAGAATTCGAAAGCCATATACTGGAAGGCCATTCAGAAGAAGTACTCTTCGCAAATCATCTAAGCCATCAGAAATACGGCGCTGAAACCAAATCGGAACCCCCTATTGCCATGATTCCTCAGAGCGAGAAGGCTTCTAAAGTGACCTTTCATGATGAATATAATGCCGCCAAACGTTCTTTACCCTCTCCTAACAATAAAAAAAAATTGAAATTAAAACAAACTAATCAATGTTTGGGAACTATTTCTAATAACAAGCATTCAGGCCAAAAGCCTTTCGTCTGTGGTCACTGCAAAAAGGGTTTCTCAGATAAGAGTAATCTCAAGACACATTTACTTATTCATTCAGGCTAAAAGCCTTTCGTCTGTGATCACTGCGAGAAGGGTTTTTCACAAATGAGTTATCTCAAAAAGCATTTACTTATTCATACCGGCGAAAAGTCTTTCGTCTGTGATCACTGCGAGAAGGGTTTCTCGCGAAAAGCTGATCTCAAAAAGCATTTACTTATTCATACAGGCGAAAAGCCTTTCGTCTGTGATCACTGCGAAAAGGCTTTCTCTCAAAAAGGATCTCTTAAAAGGCATTTGCAAACCCACTCCTAGAAAATTGAATCTATAGCTTCTACATATTTGAAATAACTAGATTAAATAAAAATCAAATTATATTCAACCTTTGCGTCTAGTAAGACTATTTGTACTTCTCCCCTTGTGTATATTGTATGCTTCTTTTGCAATTCACTTTCGTTTATTTTTTCCAAATTAAAATATAGAGGTTCTCTCTGATTTCAAAATATTTTTTTTTTTGTTTTAACATAACACAGATTTTTTATTTAGTTTTATGATGTCATATAACGGCGTTTCGAGCACTTACATGCCAGTCATCATCAACATAACATTTTTTTATTTCAAAACATACACTTGATATTAATCAAGTTTATCAGTATTAGGTATTGTTTCGCGGGATCTAGGAATACCGAGGTCGCTTTGAATTTTTAATTATATTAATCCTTTTTTAAATTACATGTGAGATTTCACCGTAAAGGCCACAAAACAACATTCGCTAATCTGCACAGTAGACTATCTTGAATTAATTATATCCAGATGAAAAATTAACAACTATCAGAATTTATACATGTATTTATAACTATTAATTTATTTTTCCTAAATATATATATTTTATTTAATCTCAAGGTAATTTCATCTCTAAGATAACCATGTCTATTTTCAAAATATTTACTTTTTTAAATTTAAAGTTTCTTTTTGCCGAGAGTAGCAGAATTTTTATATATTTAAGGAAGAATGTGTCTTCTGCTGGAATTATAAATTTTTCATTTATTAATAACGAGACTAAAGTTCCCAAATATTTGCCCTCTTCATCAGTCTATTACAATTAATTCACAGGAAACTATAGTCTCGTTATAAATACATTAGAAATTTATTCTCAACAAAAACACTTGTGTAAAAAAAGGCCAAGTTCAAATTATAAATACCGTTTGCCAAAAAAAGTAGTGAGATCTAGTGTGCTGCCAAGTTCAACATCATCAATTTATTAAATGAGTCGAGAATATATTAGTAACTTCAATTAAAACGAATGTGTTTCATTTCACATGTGCATCTATATTTTTTATTGATTTCGCATTTTTGGTTGAAATTATTTTCCTAAAACTTGGCTATTACGCATTAAATTATTATTATTATTATAATTATTATTGTTTGATAGGGCCTCCACCTCTCCCTTTTAGCCCTTCTATCCTCTCTTATTATGATCTCATGATATGGTAACTAGTAATTCGTGACATATAGTACATAACAATGCGTAAAAGCCAAGTTTTAGGAAAATAATTTCAAATAAAAATGCGAAATCAATAAAAAATATAGATGGACATGTGAAATGAAAAACATTCGTTTTAATTAAAGTTACTTTTAATAAATTCATGATGTTGAACTTGGCAGCACATTAGATCTCACTACTTTTTTTGGCAAACTGTTTTTATTAATCGAAATTGGCCTTTTTTTACACAAGTATTTTTGTTGAAATTTCACTTCTTTTTGTAAGTTGAATGGAAATTTAACCTGCAAGATTCACGCATTTATTTTAAAGGCTGATGAAGATCTTTTTCGATTTCTCACTTTATTTGTGATTCAAGTTATTGAACTATGCCAAATTTCAGCATTCTAGTGTCGTTGAATTTTCACTATTAGTTTATTTAGCTCATAAGTTTCACTCCTTCATTTTAGATGCTAATTAAGGGAAAGTTACAGTTTTTCGATTTCTCCCATTGTTAATGCCCCAAAATCTACTAACATGCCAACTTTTAGCATTTTATACCCTTAGAATTTTTACTTGATAAGAATTTATATTATAAACTTCACACCTTTTAAGATGGTGATGAAGGAAACGTTTCGTTTTTCGATTCTCTTCTTTATTAACCAAGCTCTACCAATATGTCAAGTTTCATCATTCTAGAGTCATTGTATTTTCACTATATGTTAATTTAGTCTATAAATTTCACCCATTCATTTTATGTTCTGAAGAAGGGAAATTTTCGGTCCTTGATTTCACCTATTATTAACGCCCTAAAATCTACCACCATCCCAAAAATAATGAAAATTTATCGCACGAATATCACCACTTCATTTTATGCCCTGAAGAAGGGAAAGTTTTGGTTTTTCGATTTCATTCTTTATTAATGTTCCTACCAAATTCTACCAATATGCCAAGTTTGAGCATTCTAGGATCAGCGGAAGTACTCTAGAATTTTGATGAGTGAGTGAGTGACGAAAAAGCCTATCTTTGGCTTCTTGTAACTTGGACGGTATAAGCAGTAGAAATGTGAAATTTTGTAATTTAGTTAAGCTTATGGACCAGTATTGTGGAAAAAAAATTCAGCCATTTAGAGGTTTCCAGTACGAAGTTACAGAGGCGTCAAAATGGCCTGAGTTGTTTCCTGTAAAGGGTAGCCTGGCAGTGCACACACCCCCCGTTCGAATCGAACTTGGCTGGGGCACTGCCCCCCGGGCCCCCACATCTTTATAAAAAATTAAAAGATTACTTGAATTTAAATTTTAAAATAAAATTAAACATGGATTAATAATAAAAACAAAAAAAAATTAGATGAATTAAATTTGTAAACCAATTTGTGTTGCTTTCTTCAATTTTAAGGACAGTGGACCCGGGTTCGAATCCGACTCGAGGCATCCGGCTAAAATCTGACCCCCGAAGTAGGGACAAATTTGAATAAAATAAATAGTATCGTAAATGGCTTATGGCTAGAAAGGCCGAAAAGCCAAAAAAAAAAAAAAAAAGGGCAATGGACATTCTGTGAACCTATGAACGAATGAACAGTTTGGAAGACAAAGAATACTATAAATGTTCGATTTTCATTAAATTAATTTTTTTTACTTTACCATACAGGGTATGGTCAAGTATTGTAATCGTGCATTAAAAAAGTGGTTTTTTCCTTCTTTATTTCGAAATATCTCAAAAACAGCTTGAACTATTTTGATTAATAAAATTGAGCCAAACCAGGGCATTTCGCTCTTTAAAAAAGCCCTAATAAGTGAACATCGAAATTTTTTTTTAGATAATAATTGTTTTTTCAAAATGTCTGCTAGTTAGTTAGTCTATGCGTTACCAAATTTTTGTGGACGAGCTAGCTCAAAAACTAGTGTGTATATCGAAACCAAATTTCACACGTTGTTTTCTTCCATTGAGATTAAGAGCTGATTAGATTGTGGTGCATATCGACCCAAAATTAAGGGGATTGGAGGGGGGGGGGGTTAAAAATAAAAAATCTAGGCCATTTAAGCAAACTCAACCAAATTTTGTATACATAATCAGTGGACCCCAGAAGTCTTAAAAACGGATTTATATCAAAACGTCGTCACTGTCGTTTGTTCGCACGCCGCTCGATGACAAAAGAAGATGTAGATAGAATTTTGTGAAAACGTAATGTGTATTTATACTGTTTTCTCTCTCTTAGCAAGACTGGCTGTATATATGTGGGTACGTATGTATGTGTGTACTCTCTCGAAGGTATGCTTAGCAATATGTGTATGTGTGTATGTAAGCGAAGACTTGAATAGAAGAAATGTATATGTGTACTGCTGTATGTATTCTCTCTGCCGAGACTCGAATAGAAGTATATGAAGTGTCTATGTGTACTGTCTGTGCTCAACTAGCTCACTCTCGTCTGGTGTCAATATTCTCTCATTATTCGTAATTGCTATCATTGCTGGTCAATTGTCTACTTTTCCCGGAACTCATCAGCTTTCCTTGCTCTATTAACTAATAACTCATATTAATGTATATTTAATTCCGAATAAAAATAAGATACTTAATTGTTTTATTTTAAATAATTGCTTGTTTAACCGCAAGACCATTGCAGTGTTAATATTTAAATTATGTCTATTATAATTCAATATATTTTGGATCGGTTATTTTATGAGAAAATTTATTTTAATTAATTTTATCAAAAAAGAAAAAAAATTATCAACTGTCCGGTTATTTTTGCTGTTGAGTGTAAGTATAAGTAATAAATTTAGTAGTACAAAGAGTCGACATGAGTTAAGGAGGAACAGCTAGGCTAGAAAAGCAGGAGTGGGGGTGTCTCCAGTCAGGACAGGCATTTCCCCTCCAGCCGCCATCTTGCGATTGGTACAAAACCTTCTCTTCCCATCTGAACGTATGTTAATAGTATCCATCTTTAAGACAGTTCTTTTTATTATTAACAGTGATAAAAAACAAGTTTGATTTTCTTCATATATTTTTTGTTTTTTATTAAAATTGTTTATGTTTTAGATTAGACTGTATATATTTTAATTTTCCTTTAAAACAATAAACTAGTTTCAAGTTTTTTGACACTAGAGTTAGTTTAATTGACGCACTTTACGGGTATTTATTCTATTTCTCGTGTTCCAAATATTAATTCGTCAAAATTTTCTTACAATTGTACCTGATTTAAAAACTATATTTTAGTTATTTTTATAATATGTATTTAAAAATTGTTGAATAACCCATTCATGTGTTTAATTGTTTTTCGCTTTTTCTTACAATTGTACCTGATTTAAAAAACTATATTTTTGGTATTTTTATAATATATATTTAAATTTTTTATTTGTTTTATAACTTTATTAATTCTTAATCTTTGAATTGTGTAAAAAACATTGGTTTAATAAATAAATAAAAATTGATTTGCTCATCCATATAACTTTACCATACACCTATTTCCTCCCTTATATTTAGTATTTAATAAAAAAATATTTAATCTTTTACGAAGGAACCCTCCCTTCAGTTTAGATTAGATTTCGAACCCTATTGTTCTGCCCCCTTTTAGACTGTTCCTATAAAAAAAATTTCAGACAAAAGTTGTAGAGGTTAATTATCAGAATATTAGGTATCTGCAACCAAATTGGTATCAGGCATATTAACGTTGTCATGAATTTTTTAAGATTTCAATCACCCACCATTTGCAACCCTTTGGGGCTGAAGTCACCAAAAACTACTCCGTTCTTGTTTACATCAAGACTGAATTTAGAGCCAAATTTTATTGCAATCGGTTGAATGTTGCGGCCTGCAGCGCACATACAAAATTGGGATACATACATACACATATATTCTTCGAAATCTACCTAATAATGGGTACGAGTGCGCTCTTTTGTTTTATCAAATTTTTACTGAAAGTAGCTATTTAAATTCATTGCAGATCTAAGAAATAACATTTTTGAATATTTATTTATATATATGTTCTATTTAAGAACCTTTTTATTTAAAGATATATAGTTTAAACTATATAAATATTAGCATTGCTCTTATGGGCATTCTCTATTCTTTCCAATTGCAAGATGGCGGCTGGTGACGTCAGGTGGAGACACTTTCTCGAGCTAGCCTTCCCTCCCTGAGTGGATGAGAAGGAAAACCAGCAGCTAGCCTCTTCCCTCTTGTGACTGCCCTGACATCTGACGGATTTATTTTATTTAGCATTTTTTCTTCTAAAGAAAGAAACGATATTTCTCATGTTGGTTATTTATTTTCGTGTATTCTAAAATTCAAGGATATAGTTTTATTAAATTATAAAAAGACTATTCCCTTCAATATTATAATCGTTTGCTTGTTTGAATTTTAAGAAAATATCTATATCCATTATGGCTGAAATCCCAATCATGGATCTCAAATATCCAATTTATACAGGTTAGTTTTCGATTGTCAACATGTCATGGAATATAAATAAAAGATTTTGTTTATTTATTAAATAATTGATTGTTATCTATATTGAACATTGTTCATTTTCTATTATTGTTTTAAATTAAACAGTTGAATAGAAAAAGTTCATTCTTGCATCGAATTAATCTGAATCATATGAAGATTTTAAAAGTCTTGAACAAATTATAGTTAATAAATTTATTTTATCTATAATATAATTAGGTATGTTGTGCTATTTTTAATAATTATTTTGGCTTTAAATAAAGGAATAAATTGGTTTAATTATAATAAACTTGCTCTAGATTCAGTTTCATTAATCTTTATATTATTAGTACCTGGCCACCGAGCGATGCTCGGTAACTTTTTGCTTCAGTTAAAAGCTATATATTAATCCCTGACCGCTCCCCACCACTTCACCCCTCCACCACTGCGCCCCCACATCTTTCTCCACACCTGCCCCCTACCCTCTCCCAGTTTTGCATTTCTAGCCTTCTAGTGGTCCACATATTATGTGTATATAGTCATAGGTATATAAATAAATAACGTATAATAATTTTTTTTAATTAAATAACAATTTTTGAGTTCATCAATTAAATTGCCAAATTCTAATATGTGGGATTCAAAACTCGATTTTTAATCAAATAAATTGCCTAACTTTTAATTATAATAATATTTGTAATGACCTATTAGTGGAATTTAAAATTGAAAAACCAATTAATTATTAAAAGGAAATTGAATAAAAATGTAATTATACAATTTTATCGAGACGACCACCTGTGAATAATTGAATACAATAGAATTTTTATTGTTTTTTTGTACAAGGTACACAAACATATACATTATTATTTATACAAATCTGAAACACCAATCACAATTCATCTTCACTCTAAAATTACATTTCCAATCGAATCAATGCCCCTGATAAAATTTAAGATCTTATATATAATGTTTGTATCACCGCAGTCTCCAAAATACAAAACATTTCTCCTCTTGATACAACCCCCAGAACTCGATCCCTACATTCTTTGTACATCGGACACTCGGTCAGCACGTGGAACAGGTCCTCCTTCACCCTCAGGTTGCAGAACGTGCATTCCTCTTCTGTATTGAATTTTACCCCCCCCCCCCCCACACTGATCACAAGTCTTCCGTTCTCAGCCACCCTCAGTTGACCCATCAGCCTCTTGGCAGCCCAACTGCACCTCGTCTCCAGACAGGGACCTGGTGTCGAGGACGCCAGTCTCCTGTATACATCGCTGTAACCTGATCTCTCCCTCCACCTGTGAATAATTATTTCAATTAACAAAAAACCCATCAAAAACAACTCAGCCGAAGATAAGACCGTGACAGATCGAATCGCCAACACAAAACCCCCCTAACTCGTGAATTTCATCCAAATCGTTAAAACCGCTTTCGAGAACCCGATTGAATATATATATATTTATATTTATATATATATACAAGATTTGCTCGTTTAATATAATAAGATTATATTAGTACCGTATAGGCGGGCCCTTAAAATTACGCAAAGCCACCTCAAGAGAATTTTTGGACACGATTTTTCTTAACTCGCCAATGATACCAATTTCTCCATATGTTTTTTATTTTTATTTATTTATTTATTGTATATATAGAATTATAGAAAATTCAATACAAGAATTAAGTACAAATAAGCAGAATTGTGAACAAATATAACAATTGTAAACTATCCCCCCCACCCCTCATTCATTTATAATAAATGAACGAAGACGCAGAGCACCATCAATAAAATTGTATAAGCTTCTCAACTTTTGTAAGCTCAAAGGCCTCAAAATATCCCAAAAATCTTCAGCATTCTCAATAGAATCCCTTAAATAGACTTCCCTCAACGCATTGTATATCGGGTATACTTTTAAAATATGAAATAAATTTTCATTTTCATATTTGTTACAAATGGAGCAGACCATCTCCGGGTTTATTTTATGCCCAGAACCATTCAACCAAAAATACAATATTTTTATATTGCCCACCCTAGCCTGGTGAAGAACTCTCATCATCCGAATGGGAGCCCTCATTGCCAGAATTCCTCCCTGGCCATAGTCGATCAATCGATAAAGAGGGGCAAAGGAGGAATTAACCATTCTCCTGTGGTCCTCCCCGAAATAATAAGATTCTAGTTCCAATGTCAGGGTTTTTATGTTACTCCTAATTTCTTCTGGGTCCTGCCTAAACCAAATTTCTGATTTATTTAAAACATCGAAAAACTTTGATCTGACAGACCCAGTTCAAATCGATAGAATGACTCTGATTATTACTAAGGGTAAGCATTCTTTGATAACATATTTTAGGCAATCTATATTCAGGCATTACAAGAATCTTATATAGCCATTTTAGGCTCTCTTAAAACATATGTAATAACTTTTTTCATGGAATTCCTTCCTTATAACATAGCCGGGAGTAGATCCATTTAAAAAATATAGAGATTTAAAAAATTGTACCTGTGCTCGCTCTATGCTGTTCTCTCTGTTCAGACCCCAAACTCTGAGGAGCATAAAAGTACATTTAAAACGGTAGACTTATATAAAGCATCTCTGGCCGAGTAACTATCCATTCCAGATTTACTCATTACAATTCCTTTAAGGTTAGCTGTAGCGGCTCTTGGCTTACTAACCATCTGATCTGCAGCGAAATTAAATTTCCCCGATGAACTAAACTGTATCCCCAGATAGCTAATATTTTTAACTATTTCTACTTTTTTCATTATAATAAAATGCATAGTCCGAAGGTCTTCCGGCTTCACGAAATATCATTATTTTAGTCTTATTAATATTAACTTCTAGCTTATTGCTTTCACTATATATTCTAAGTCTATTAAGCATCATTTGCAGCTTAATTGGGGTATCCGCCAGAAGGATCAAATCATCTGCAAAAGCAAAGTCGAAATTGAGGTTTTAGCATCAATGCTTACTCCCTCCAATCCGGCCTTCCAGATAAAAACCTGTCAAAATCTGAAATGAACAGTGAAAACAATAGCGGGCTAAGGCTGTCACTCCTGCAAACCCCCTTATTTATCTTAATACTATTAGATATCTTGCCGTTCATTTCAGTTAAATAAGCGTTATCATAGATTTGTCCTATTATATTAATTATTTTTGAGCGAACCAAATGGTACAATTTGTCATACAGTAGTTTGTGATCAACAGTATCAAGGCTTTTTTAAAATCTACGAAAGCACAATACACTTTCCTTTTTTTTAATTCAACCAATCCCTACAGTCGCAGACAAAACATAGAGATTATCAATACAACCTCGGTTCCTACGAAACCCCGATTGACATTCAGGTATTATATTATTATTTTCTGACCAAGTTAGTATTCTTTCGCTCAAAATTCTTGTAAATATCTTGGTAATAGTATTTATTAGAGAAATTCCTCTATAGTTCCTCTCGCTGGCCCTTTTTAAAGAGCAAAAACATTTTAACCCTAGACAAAAGTTTCGACCACTTCACTAGAGAGTACTTTATTCAGCAAATTTAATAGATATTTCCTCCCATTTAAAGACTGAAATTTATAAAATTCACTTGAAACATTATCAATCCCTGGGGATCTATTTCTGGACAGGTAAAGGGCACCTTCAAGTTCCACCAATGATATATCTTTATCTAAATCAGGATTATGTATATCAATACCTCTAAAAGACCTACTTGCGTCCCCCATACAGCGCTGCTGAAGGAAGAAAAACTCTTCCCAAATATCAAGGTTTATAGGGTTTTCATGTCTAGCCCTTGGTCTGATTCTCCTAATAATATCCCAAAACTGAGCAGGGTGCTTTACGTCTGCGAGCTGTGTTATGTATAGTATGTTATCATAGTATTTCTTCTTACTATTAACTATTAATTTTTTATAGTCTTTTTTACATTTCAAATACAAATTCAATTGTGATTGTTCGAAATTACATATTTTCAAGCTTTTAAACAAAGATTTTAATTTTTTTTTAAATAATTTACAATTATTATCATACCATGGTCTATTAGTTTTTGGTGAATTATACCTAATTCCCCTGCAACTTCCTTAATACAATTAATCAAAGTTCCATATGAAAAAATAAAAAATAAATAAATAAATCTCTGGCTCGACAACCCTTCATGGGTCTTGGCCTACTGAATTGGTTGCTGTCCTAAATTGGAAACAGTACCGAGGGGTCAAGTGGTTAGCTCAACGCACATCTACAACCTTCGTTTCAGTTTTCTTAACCGAGATTCGCTACTTCTCAATCAAGCAGCTACTCATTTATCCTCACGAGGCTGAGTGAACCCCGTTCCAGACCCTATACTTACAGAAAAATTTCTGATCATAGCCGGGAATTGAACCCGGGACCTCCGGGTTGCCAGTCAGTTACTCTGACCATTAGACCACGGAGGCGGTTAAAGTTCCATATGCCTGATCACAATTTAAATTATTTACATTAATCTCATTCAACTTAGCATCCAGAAGGGAGCCATACAAAGAGCCAAATTCATCATTCCATACAATTTTTCTGACTTTGATACTATTGTTATTATTAGCACTATTAAAAGAACCAGAATTGCTACAAAAAGGCAAGCGAAAAGAAATCTCATAAGGTATATGACCAGAGAGCAAAGAAAGTTCCTCATTTACTAGCGTGTTTATTTCTAGATTACAAAAAGGTAAACTCACGCAGCACTGATCAATTACAGATTTACCCGCCGATGACATGTATGTATACTTTGCTGGTATATCCCCCAAAGATCTTCCGTTCAAAATTAATAGGCCCTTTTCTTCCATGAAGTCCACCAATGCTCGACCTCTTGTGTTCGTTGTTATATCCAAGGAACTTCTTTCAGGAGAAATCAAAACATCGGAAATCACATCATCATCCATTTGATTCAATTCACCAATAAGTGCGTTGAAATCGCCTACCAGCATCACATGTTCCATATCTAGTGAAAACAAATCTAATCAGTCTCCAAGTAAATTTAGGCACTCTTTAATGTCACTTGTAGGTGGGAAATAGATTATTCCCAAAATAAATTTAAACATCGTCATTTCAACTTTTACTAAAATCCAGAGATTATTTTTTTCCAGTAACACGATGTTTCTTTTTAATGAACAAAACCAAACCACTGCTAGCTCTCCCGCGAGATTTCTCTTTCACAGCATCAGCGGCCACAGTGTTGAAATGACACTCTATAAGGGATTCCACGGTAGGATTCTGCAATAGCCAAGTTTCACATAAACAAATCAAATCACACTCCATAATATATTTTTGATCTTCTAAAAGCGATTGGTTAACATTCTTAAACCCCTGACAATTCCAAAACGTTATTTTTAAATTAAACAATTAATTATTCCAGCGCCTCCCAATCGATCGCAGACCCCAAAGATCGAAAATAATTTTCTCTTCATGGTTCGGGGATCAGTAGCTTAGTAGATATAGGAGTTAAACCTCTTGCAAACCAAAGCATTATGGTACATATGCAAGATCGGGTTCGAGCCCCGGCTGATCCTTTTGTCTGTAATAAAAATAATCTTTTCTTCGTTCCCTAAATTTGAAGTTATTTTTAAATTTCCCACTTTTTCACTTGTCCTTGCTTTAACTGGTCTTCTTCGCACCTTGGCACTCCTATTCGTTTTCACAGATGCAGCATCGTCTATTAAACGCAAGCTTTGAGAAACCCCACAACGAATCGCTTTTCACCTCTAACCACGTTTTTTGGGACAAGTTGTTCTTCTCCGCCCACCAACTCGAATTGGTGAATTACACTTTCAATTTTAATTTTATCGCCCAGTATTCTTGGTAGTGTCTTCCTCCTTTCTCAACTTAGAGGCCCTTTTAAAAATAATTTTTCTTCTTCTTTCTCGTGTTTCAAGGAATAATCATCGTCTATAAATATATGTTCCCTAGAAATCGCGTTTTTTGTCTGTCACCTTCTATTTTTCTTGAACATCCGAAAAGCATGCCAAAATCAATCTGGATCTACCCTCGGAGACCCTGCCCATCCTTCTCGCCTTTACCATATTTACTTCAACATTCAATTTTTCCTCCAAAATTTGCTTCATATATTTTTTATATGTTCTTAAGTTTGCAGATGTGTCCATAAAAAGGGTTTTTGGACAGTTGAGAAGGTCATTATTAAATCTGGATTTTCATTGATCTAGTTCTGTATCAGGTTACGAAAATTGCCTGCCTGGTTATTGAAGTAGTCCGACGAACGAAGGCGCCGGGTTTTTTTAGAAGTCATTATTATTTTTCAAATATTAATTTTTATATTTTTGCCTCTAGCTTGGCTGGAATCCGTAATGTTGTATTTTTGCACAATCGATAAGATTATCCGCTCAGCTATCGGCTACCAAATCATTATGATTATATATAAATTAATTAGAATCAAGTCCGAATTGGTTCATTTATATTCACTTGGACTAGATTTTAACTGGCTAGTGTCCATGGGGGCCTTAAACATTTAAATCTATCTAATAATAATTGAAATAATATCTTTTTCAGGGCCACATTTCTTTTGCTGTGATTGCAAGACACTATTCATTAGTGAAGATTTTCTGAACAAACATCAAAAGAAATGTATACATAGGAAATTACATTTAATATTAAAAATGAAATTTCAATTACGAAGAAATACATCAGCTGAGGGTAAGTTCATTTATTTGATTTATAACCTTGGCAGGAAGCATTTCTCTAAAACTTTTGTTCAATTCTAATTTAGATGAAATTAAGCCTTTGTCCTCCATTTTTGGGAGATGCATTATAATATTCAAAGTTGCTGGATTTTTTACGATTTTTATTTCGTATTTTTCATTGATCAATAAGACCAAAATTGAATTACAAATTCGCTTTTACTATATAGTCCAGTCCAATTAGACAAAATAAGGCTAATCGGTGGAATAAAAACCCAGAGTTTTGGAAATAGTCTTAAACGCTTCCTTTAGACTTGGATTAATGTGTGTCAAAAGTCCCCGCGGTAGGGGCGGAGGGGGGGGGGGGTTAAAATTCCCTTCTTCCAGTTTTCGCTTATAATTCCGAAAGCCGTCCATATTTTGTAAATAACCGTCCTATAGTGAATTAAAGAGTACAAAATTTCATACAAGGAGCGAGCACGTTTTCGACAAAGATCACTCTATATATTTTTAAACTAGATTCAATTTGGTACAATTCAAACAAAGTTTCATCTTAATTGAATAATGGTAACCCGGCGGCGAGGTTGTAGTTTTGAAAAACTGCAAATTTTTGCAAAAAATCGAAGTTTTTCTGTTGAAATGAAAACCACTCATCCTAAAAACTTGATTCCTATTTCATTTTCTAAGAAATTTTGTTGACTTGAACGTTTACTTGGACCAGTTTTTTGTTTAAACTCCTAGATTTATAGATATCCACCATTTTTTTTTCATGGATGAAAAACTACCGATTTTTTTTGAAAAAAAAAACGGATCATTTTCTATTTACGTTCAAGTCAACAAAATGCCTAGAGAATGAAATACTAAATCAAATTTCTGGGATGAGTGGTTTTGCGACTTTTATGTAGCAAAACTGCGATTTTTTTTTTAAAAAATTGTAGTTTTTCAAAAACTACATCTTCATTGCATTTCAAATTAGCCATTATCCCATTCGGAATGATACTTTGTTTGAACGCTTAAGTTGTCCTAGTTTCCAAAAATGTATGGAGTGGTCCTTGTCGAAAACGTGCTCCTTCATGGTCAAAATGGGAAAAAATCGAAAAAAGTGCCAGTTTTTGGGATAGGTGTTCAAAAGTGATACGAAGGCTATTTACAAAATATGGACCGTTTTCGAGTTATAAGCGAAAAACTGAAAAAAGGGAACTTTAACATCCTCGGGGACTTTTGACAGACATTAACCCAAATGTAAGGGAAGCGTTTAAGACAATTTCCAATACTCTGAATTTTTATCTACCGATTTGTCTAATTTGATTGGGCTTAATATACTACTTATCTAACGATAAATTTGAATGATTTCACAATTAAAAATAACAAAACTACAATAAACTTTTCTGTTCTATATTGAATTTAATCTCTAAATTTATCTCGTTAACACACATTTATTTTCCAGATACAAGTATTCGAACTCAGAATGAAACTGAAGATTATTTCTGTGAGGAATGTTTCTCTAGATTTCTATCGTGTCAAATTCGAAAGCCATATACTGGAAGGCCATTCAGAAGACGTACTCTTGTCAAGTCATCTGAGCGATCGGAAATATATTGCTGAAACCAAATCGGAACCCCCTATTGCCATGATTCCTCAGAGCGAAGGCTTCTAAAGTGACCTTTCATGATGAATATAATGCCGCCAAACGTTCTTTACCCTCTCCTAACAATAAAAAAAAATTGAAATTAAAACAAACTAATCAATGTTTGGGAACTATTTCTAATAACATGCATACAGGCGAAAAGCATTTCGTCTGTGATCACTGCGAGAAGGGTTTTTCACAAATGAGTAATCTTAAGAAGCATTTACTTATTCATACAGGCGAAAAGCCTTTCATCTGTGATCACTGCAAAAAGAGTTTCTCAGAGAAGAGTAATTTCAAAAGGCATTTAGTTATTCATACAGGCGAAAAGCCTTTCGTCTGTGATCACTGCGAGAAGGGTTTCTCGAGAAAAGGTGATCTCAAAAAGCATTTACTTATTCATACAGGCGACAAGCCTTTCGTCTGTGATCAATTTTGTTTAGGAATCTTCATTTAAAAGAGAACGGTCCTCTTGGAGTTTTTGATCAATTAATCTGATATTTTTAAGATCAGTTACTATTACTGTTTTGTTTATTTATCTATTAATTTAATCCTTTGTTTTGAGCATTGGTAGAGCATAGTATTTCAGGTTTTCACTGAGTTTAAACGCACGTGGCAAATTTACAGAGTACACTTTTATATACAAGGAGATATTATCCCTCTTAAAATAATATACCTATTGTAGGTATAAAGTACCTGGAGCCACCGAGTGATGCACGGTAACCCCTGACCCCCCTCCCGAAACCACATAACTCACCCCCACTCTGCCCCATCCCCGGGTCCACCACAACTGAACCCCACCTCCTGCACCTGCCGCACCCAGTTTTTGCATTTCTAGCTCTCTAGTGGTCTACATCTTATGTGTATATTTGTTTATTCGTACACCAATTTACACCTACATTCTTTCATATTGATAAACATTATAAAAAATAAATAGGAAAAATAATAATAAAAAAAATAATCGTATAGGATCTAAAATAAAAATTAAATAAGATTATTATAATTTTAAGTTATATAAAAAAAACCACTTCAACCACTTTATTTGTAAAGACACCTGTTTTGTTATGAATCCACCTGTAATGTTATGATTTAGTCACCTGTTAATTAAAAAAAATCCTAATTTTAATATAATATAATAATATTTGATATAACCTATTAGTGGGTTTTAAAATTAAAAAACAATTAATAAATAAAAGATAATTGAAAAAAATTAAACTTTTTTATTGAGATTTTCATCTATAAATAATTACTTTAATTAAGAAAAGATCAATTAAGATGAAATTTGTCGATGTCCAGACCTAGCCAGATCGTTATCTCATCCTCAAAACTTGTTAATAGAGTTGGTTTCATCAAAATCTGTAGAGACGTATTCAAAATAGAACTAAGATACAAATACATAAACAAATATATGGTATATACAATCTTTGCTCGTTTAATAAGAGTAGATACATATATAAAAATATTTCAATTTTCAGTACTAGTGAAGTTTGGCGTAGTTAGGGAGATTTCCTAGGGGGGACCAGCCGCGGCCAGCTGATTAGCCACCCACCACAAGGTTTCAATTTCGGTGGTCCGATTAGAAAAGCAACAAACTTTTAAGTAGAATTCAGAAATTTTGTAAGTAAGGAAATAATTTAATGAGAAATACATACTTAAGTGATGACTAGTAATAATGGAGTTTCGATTTTTCTAGAGGGGTGGGGCAGTGCCCCCTTTGCCCCTCCCCTAACTACGCCCATATATGTATATGAGTTTATCAATATTTTGATAATGTATCTGATTTTATCACGAGGTACGCCGACAGGCAAAGCTTGAAGATTAAGGAACCCATGATAACTTAATTAAAGATAGAAAACTCATAGAAAGTTCGTTCTGCCGCCAAAAGCTTTGTATTTTTATTGTGAAGAACTAATTTGATTTTGGGCTTTCTAGCTCTAAAATTCTAGGTTGATAAATCAAAAAATAATGATTTCAATGATCATTTTTGAGGTCACTGACAAAATAAACAAAAAACAGTTGTTTTTTCTTTTTCTATTTTCAAGCTCATAGTAGGTATATTACAAATTTTATTTTATTTAATTTCATGTTTTAAATTAAAATTATAGGGAATCATTTCCTTTTAAACCATAATGTGTTATATTTAGATTTCATAAAAATTAATTTTATATTCCAAACTGCATAGAGCGGACCTAGACTTAAAATTGTTTAAATTTTCATCCAATATTTTTATTTGAAATTTTGAATTTGCCAGACTTTGTGACCTCATGAAACATCTCTGCTCGATGATGACGTCATGATAATGAGAAGAAAATCCAGCAGCCATCCTCTTCCCTCTGTGACTGCCCTGACATCTGACGGATTTATTCTATTTAGCATTCTCTGCATTTAGAGAAAGAAACGATATTTCCAGGGTTGCCAATTTAGCGGTTTTCCCGCTAGATCTGGCTATTTTTTACTCCATCTAGCTAGAAGAAATCTCATCTGGCGGCTAGCGGGAAATCTGGCTATTTTCAAACATTTCTGGCGGGATTTCTGGCTTTTTTTTTACAAATCAAGTTAAATTCATTTTTTAAGCAAAATTCCTCTATTTACAATACATTTTCAACATTAACAAAATTACTGTTGACACTTGGCACTCTGTCGTATCTTCTTTTCTACTCTCTCGTATTATATTTTGAAAATTAAATTTAAATATAGCGCGCGCTTGATTTAGTTAGTCGTTGTTCTATTTAGTATTTTAAATTTTAAAAAGTTTCTAAAGAAAATTTCTTCACCTTATTTAAAATGTTTCACAAAAACTTGCACCTTTCTCCTTTAACAAAATTATAATTTATAATGTATAACCCAGGGAAGGAATTTAAATATATATTATAAAAATACCTAAAATATGGTTTTTAAAGTAGATATAATTGTAAGAGAAAGTTAAAACGATTAATTGTTCACTTTGTTCTTGAATCTTTTATATTTAGTAAAAATTTTGCTGAATTAATATTTGGAACTCGAAAAATACAACACATCACGGGCGGATCCAGGAATTTTTTATGGGGGGGGGGGGGGAATGTACATAAGGTGCCCGATGTATATAAGATCTACATTTTATCTCGAAAGTGTTTCGCGATCGAATTGTCCAAGCAGGGCAGGGGGGGGGGGGTCAAATTTTTTTTAAAAATTTCATATCTCATATTTTAAGTTCATTAAAATAAAAAAAAAATAAAAAAATTGATATAAATTCCCTGTCGATTTGGCCGCCGTTTTTTGGCCTCTGCGTGCGACGCACGTGTTACACTCCCGCCAGGCACAGGCCTGTATGGGGGGGGCGATCGCCCCCTCCCTCCCCCCCTGATCCGCCCTTGCAACACATACACTATAAGTGCGTCTATTACCCTACCTTGACAGTCAAAAAAAAATATAAAATATAGGTATACTGTCTAATCCAAAACATAAAGACATTAAATAAAAAATAAAAAATATAAAGTAAATAAAACCTGTTTTTTATCACTCTTAATAATAAAAGACTGTCTTAATTATATTTAAAAAAAAAAACTTTTCTAAAAAGTACAAGATAATCTAATACTTAATCAAAATGTGTGGGGCACAGAAACTATGTAAATTTGATTTTCTAATTAAAAATATTTTGTATTGCAGTTTTCTAATTTATTAATAATTTTTTTTTAAATACCATATTGCTTTTATTCATCATCGAGTATTATTATTATTAATAAAGTTAAAAAAGTTTATTTAGTAAAAAAAATTGTGATAAGTAAATTTAAATCACATAAAAAAAATATTCTCACTGCATTTCTTGTGAGAGCAATTATTCACTTTTTGAGTCTACCGCTAGATGGCGATAGGATCGGAAATCTAGCGGTTTCTGGCTATTTTGGAAGACCGATCTAGCGGTTTTATAAATCAAATCGTTGGCAACACTGCGTGTGAGTTGACTATCTATAGTATCTTTTATCTATGGTTGTGATCTGAACATAGATAAATTGACTCTCTTGAAAAAACTTCCAGGAATATTCCTTTTCAATTTATTTCTAATAAATTTGAATTATTACATTGTTGTTCTATTATAAATTTTGAAGCATGTCAGTTATAATCGAAACGACAGTTGGTGATTTCACAGTAGACTTATTAATATCCAAAAGGCCAAAAGGTAAATAAAATTATTTTTTAGGTTTCTTTATCTAAAATGTATTTTTCTCTATAATTTTGAAATAATATATATTTTTTCAATTTAAATTTCAGTTTGTTTTAATTTTTTGAAACTGTGTAAAATGAAATATTATAATTTGAATTTGTTCCATTCAATACAAACTGACTTTCTTGCACAAACTGGAGATCCAACTGGAAAAGGAACAGAAGGACAATCTATATTTAGGTAAGTTTTAAGATTTCAATTTGATAACATTTTCTAAAGTGTCACAAGGCCAATGAGAATTGTTCATTTGGCTCTAAATTTTCACTTATTGAACTTTTCACAGGTTCGGTTTTCGATTTCGGTTCGATTAGATAAAATAAAATGCTTTGGAAGTTCTTATTGTTGAATTGTTTATTAGAACTTGTTGATAAAAATTACATTTTGCACCATTAAATATATTTATTAATTAATTTAGACTTATGCAAACTTAAAAACGGGGAATCCCAAAACTTAGTTAACTTCAATGCAGTGAAAACTCAGTGTTGCCTTATTTCTAGGCGCGTCGATAGAAACCTCCCAAACATATCATTCGATTCAAATTCACTGGAATTCAGGGATAAAATTTCAATGCTAGGCGTCACACTAGGGTCTGACCTTTCTTGGAATGACCATATCTCAACCACTGCTAAAGCTGCAGCGCGCAAGCTTGGTCTCCTTTTTAGGTCTAGGCGCTATTATACTCCCAGTCAACTTCTTATACTGTATAAGGCTCAAATTCGTCCCTGTCTCGAATATGGCCCTCATCTGTGGATGTAGTTCAGAAGCGAGCAATTAAACTAATAAGAGACCCGGGCCTAACTAACTCAATCGACTCCCTGGCTCACCGAAGAACTGTTTCTGCCCTTTCCCTGTACTACAGATACTATCATGGTGTCTGTTCAGTCGAGCTGAAATCAATTATCCTCCATAAAGCCCTCTTTACGGGAAACACGCGGTTTTCGAACGCTCAACACCCCTTCGCTGTCAAATCGGATAAAAATCGAACAAGCGCTTTCGCCAACTCTTTTTATTCCTATGACCCCCAGAGACTGGAACTCGCTCCCTCCCACCATCTTTCCCGCGAATTATAACCTTCAGCTGTTTAAGACCCGTATCCACAGATACCTTCGACCCCTACCCAGCCCATAAAAACCCTTCTTCTCCTTCTTTTCACGATGGAGGGGCCAACCCAGACCTTTAGGGGATGCACCTTTTTGGTGTAACTCCTTCTCTCATCATTTTCATTAAAAAAAAAAAAAAAAAAAAATAGCAAACCTAGACAAATTCGTTTATCCTTATGACCTCCTTTCCTTAACTTCCAACCTTCATTTGTTGAAGACCCGCATCCACAGGCACCTTCTGAACAACTCTGACCTAGCCACTAAAATTTCTTTCACACCGCAGGAGTTTCTCCTCGCATCAATATCATCAAAATAAGCCGGCCAAATTCAAGTCTGACTGGATACTGGAGTTCCGTACCTTATTTATATCTTCCTAAATATTTGAGAAATCAAATTTGTTCTTATTTGTCGTTATTAAGGAGAGAATGAAAGAATTGGTGGAATTTTTTTATTCCAAAATTACCCACCGGGAGAATATAGATACTCAGAACTGGTTAATCGTATGTTTCCTATATTTGATTCAATTGCGAATCGAATGCAGGTGATTTTTGTCAAATATTAACTGAAAATAATATCTGAAATTATATATTTCTAACTTGAAATAATGAAGTTAAATAAATTTATAATTTTCTCATTAATATATTAAAGAATATTTAACACATTAATGAGAATTGTTTTGGTCGCGCTTTTTGAACAAGATATATATCGTGAGACTACTGATAGTTGAAGCTATTGGAGTCTGCTGAGTCTTAAGTCTGAACCAAGAGAGAATGAAAAAAGATATGATTGAAAAGTTTTTGTTTTGCCGAGAGTAGCAGAGTTGTTGATTCACAAAGAGAAACAAAGAGGTTGTCCTCTGCTTGATGCAAATAAACATACACACATATATATCGAGATGATATATCTGTATATATATTATTTATTTGTTTGAGACTATAGTTTCGAAGACTTGGTCTTCATCATCAGTCTTTCTTCAATTATAAATGTTTTTTCATGGAGTCAATATCCATATGATATATATGTGAGTATGTTTATTTGCATCAAGCAGAGGACAACCTCTTTGTTTCTCTTTGTGAAAAAAGATATGATCCGTCTAGCTATAATCCAATGTCATTATTGCGTTTAGCCCCCATGACACTTGGATGGATCACCAAATGAATTTGAAATCTGAGATGTTATATATTATACATACGATTAATTAATGGCAAGCACCTAACATACTTGCAAACAGATAGGGCGCTCTGGACTGGGAGATTGAATATATAACATCTCAGATTTCAAATTCATTTGGTGATCCATCCAAGTGTCATGGGGGCTAAACGCAATAATGACGTTGGATTATAGCTAGATGGATCATATCTTTTTTCATTCTCTCATGTTTCAGACTTAAGACTCAGCAGACTCCAATAGCTTCAACCAGCAGTAGTCTCCCGATATATATCTTGTTCAAAAAGCGCGATCAAAACAATTCTCATTAATGTGTTAATTATTCTTTAATATATTAATGAGAAAATTATAAATTTAACAGAACTGGTTGTTTGTGTATCAACTCGATAGATGAGTATTATAGGTTTAGGGTGGCAGAGGAAGTGCCTTGGACGGATTATGTTCATCAGGGTTATTCGCTTTGGTGAATGTAGTTTATGAACATTCAGGAAGTCAAAGTATGTTAATCTTGCGAGGGATAATGAATTTTATACCCAACATGGCTATGTGGTGGTTCCTTTTGAGTGCATGTAGCATAGCGGCACCTCCCTCCATTAATTTATTAGGCGAAGTGAGTTTGTTGGTGGGTGTAGTAAGTAAATGGAGCCAACTTTAGCATGTTAGCTTTAATAATAGTGTCGTTTTTAGCAGCAGGTTATAGATTTAAAACTTTCCCCAAACTTCTAGTTTATGTTTCCTCTACCTTTCAGTAGCATGTAATCCAACGACAAACCCAATTTTTCAACCAAAACTAAATTGAATTTTATAGTTTGTTTTAAACCTTGGAACCTTCCTACTTATCTGTGTTAACTCTTTTCAATGAACTCCCCTTTTAATCTTAAGTTACTAGAGAAATAATTTTACAATCTATTTCTAATAAAACCCTTATTAAATGGACCCCCAAAGGAAAGGTCAAATCCAACTATTTTTTTTTCTCCCTCCCCGATGTACTTTAAGTTCATAATTTATGATTATGAAATTATCATTGAATTATAAATATTGTAACTGATTCATTATTGTTTATTACATAATTTATAGTGTGTTATAAAATATTTCAGAAATATTTTTTTATAATAATCTAATTAATTTATATTATCTTATTATAAACTATCATAGGTCAATAATTTTAAGTAAAGGCACTTGTGAACGCCGACAGGTCCAAAAATTACCTCTTCACCAATTTGGCGCTCTCTCATATCGTCATTTTAAAGTGAATTAATTTAAACAAATTTAATCTAATTCTTCTTAACCCTAGATAACAAATCATTCGTCCTCGCGACGACGCACCTCCGCTCGAATCTGAAGTTCACAAACTTCCCTGCGCTCCAGGCCCATCATTCTTTTTCTACCTCAATAATTTGAATAAACAGTGCAGTGTGTGATGCAATTGTGTTCACAATTCAATTAGAAATTGACTTACGGCTATCCCGTCGTCCGCTTGACCAAAGTTTAGTTGCTACGTAACTTTTATGCAAATGTTAGTAAGTTATAGACTCCAAAATTATAATAGCTAAAAATATGTAATAATTCTGAGGGATAGCTACTATTATAAGGATAAACTCTACAGAGTTTCAAATTTTTTGAACCATTACTTTGGCCGGAATAAAAAATTGATCGTTCAATGCCAACCCCATCTTATTTAGATGGGAAACTTGCATCGCTGTGCAGCACAGGTTAAAATTGAGATAGAGACTTGAAACTTGGGGGATATTTTTTTTTATTTCTTTCGAACCATATGAGCCTCTGCCAGCGTAAAAATTCGAAAATACCTAAAATAAGGACCACAAGAATGAAATTTGCGGCCCTCATAATATGGGCATATGTAGCAACTGTGTGTAATCATATTTCCTAAATAATTCATTCGTATTTAGTTCCACCTTACCCATACTACTGAGCCATGTAACAAGTTCCCATTTTTATTAAACAATTTTGTTGATATTAACGTTTTTTTAATGCCTAGTCCGGCAATTCTACGGTAACTGTGGCGCCACCAAAATAAGACGAAAATGAAGAATACCATTTTTTGAGATTTCGCTTAGTTTTCGAGATATGGAGCTTAAAAAATACTGTTTTTTGAATTTATTTTTCAATTGTTTTTTGATACGGCAACTTTAGTATCACGGGTGTTCCCTGTGGCGCCGCTACTAATGACGGATTCTTTTAGAAAATGAATATTAATTAAAAAATAATTAGTAAATGCCCAAAAAAAATCGAATATGTAAAAGTCGTTGCCGGTTCGGTTAAGATATATTCAATTCGGCTCGGTTCGGCTTGTATATCTTCATTTCGGGCTGGTTTTTAGGCGATTAGGTTGGCGAACCTTTCAAAGTTTGTTCGGGAACCCATTTTTTTTATCTAAATGAACCGAGATGATGAATAGAACCAAACCTATGAAAAGTCCTAAAAGTGAAAATTGTCAACGCCCACTGGCGCACACTTGAGACAATTTGAGACATCACAGTCCATTAACTCAATTTCAGTTCAAATTTGTAGTTTAAAATTTTATTTTTACTTTCTTACTTATTTTATCTAGTTCTAAAAGAATCCATCATCGGTTAGCGGCGCCACACGGAACCCATTATACTACGGTTTCCGTGGTTTCTATAAAAAACAATTGAAAAATAAAAAAAAAAAAAAAAAAAAAAGGAAAAACAGTATTTTTTAAACTGGATATCTCGAAAACTGGGCGAAATCTCGAAAAATGGTATTCTTCATTTTCGTCTTATTTTGGTGAGTACTAAAAGAATACATCGTCAGATAGCGGCGCCACAGTTACCGTAGAATCTCCCCTAGTCCGAATATTTAGTTATAATGTAACTGGGAATTAAGTTTAGTTATCTAGGGTTAAATAGATCTTTACAGGGATACCTCACAGCCCATGAAATAAAAAATATTTTTTATTTTCGACCCCACAAAAAAATTCGATATTCCTCAAAATAATCACAAGATTAAAATTTTAATACGATTTTCGATTTTGGCGAAAATGAATACATATATGTACTTATATTCTAAATGTCTTTCTGTTTTTTTTTTTTTTTTTTTATTTCATGAGCTACAATGCTCTGTCAGACGGACAGCCATTGTATCGACACTAATCGGGTCCCGTTTTACTTTTGAACAGAATCCTAACAAAAACAAAAAATAACAGACTTTTTGATGATAAAATAATTGTGTGTTTGTTATTTATTTATGAAAAAAAGTGAAGTTTGTGTTGGGTTTTTTAAAATACATTGTAGAAAATGATTTATCTAGAAGTAACACTACTATATTTTTATTTTAACCTATTGTAAATTTGATAATTATTTAATTTTAATTTTATCATTTTATAATTTCAGTTTCTTTCTCGGAGAAAATGCAAAATATTATCATTCTGATACGAGACCACCTATTTTACACAATCGCATTGGATTAATTTCAATGGTCAATTGTGGAGAGAACAGGTTCGGATCTCAATTTTTCATTACCTTAGGTAGAGATTTACAATCACTTGATAATAAACATTGCGTGTTTGGAGAAGTTACAGAAGGTATGGAAATTCTATCCAAATTAAATGAAACTATATGTGATCATAATCACCGTCCATTTAGAGATATAAGGTTAGTATTATCATTATTAATCATTTAAAATAACTTTTTTTTGCACGAAATTTTCTTTGGAGAGAGACGGACTGGTAGAACTTTTAATTGAAAGTAATGGAAGGCAGCCCAGGAGTAGTGAGGAAATAACTATAAATAAAATAAATAAGAAAATTAACACATATCCAAATAAGGTGTAATTTATTGGATTCTTTTCTCATTTCCCTTCAAACCGACGTTTCGGAGGATTCTCCCTCTCCCCTTCTTCAGGGTTTCAAGGGGTCAATGAAGGAAACCCTGAAGAAGGAGGGAAGAATCCTCCGAAACGTCGGTTTGAAGGGAAATGAGGAAAGAATCCAATAAATTACACCTTGACAAAGAGAAACAAAGAGGTTGTCCTCTGCTTGATGCAAATAAACATACACACATATATATAATTTCGATATATATGTGTGTATGTTTATTATTTGCATCAAGCAAAGGACAACCTCTTTGTTTCTCTTTGTGAATCAACAAGTCTGCTACTCTCGGCAAAACAAAAAATTTTCAATTATATTATACCTTATTTGGATATGTGTTAATTTTTTCTTCTCTCACTACCCCTGGGCTGCCTTCCATTACTTTCAATTGAGATTTAAAATAACATTTTATGGAGGTTTGATGGAGCGGCAGCATCTCAATTGATAACTAATACTATCATTTTAATATCGTTAATTTTTTTAGAATTACTCATACTATTATTCTTGAGGATCCATTTTTGGATCCTACAAACCTCATATTTCCCGAGAATTCACCTGAGCCTACTCCAGACAAATTATTAACGGACCGTATAGCTGCTGATGAAGAAATTGACGAGGGTGAAAATATCTTAGAAATAGAAGAAAGGCAGAGAATGAGAGAAGCAAAAGCTCAAGCAACTATTTTAGAAATGGTTGGGGATATACCACATGCAGAAATAGCACCTCCAGAAAATGTATTATTTATCTGCAAATTAAATCCTTTAACTAAGGAAGAGGATCTGGAAATTATTTTCAATCGTTTTGGCAAAATAAATAGGTATAAATACAATTTATTTATTCTTTCAAGTTACTGATCATCAAAAAAATTCAGAATCTTATATTAAGTTTACCATTAATAAAAAAAAATCAAACTTAATAAGTCACACATATCTGTCAATAAAAATAAATTATTTTTAATTTATTAATTATTACATTTAATTAGTAATTTAAAATATTCTTATTAAAATCTCATACCAAGGGACCGTCCATAAAATACGTCTTCCTAAATTCAGGCATTTAGGACCTCCCTTCCTGCCTTGTTACACAAAATTCGTCACATTTTTGTAAACCCTCTAGTTATAATTACGCTACGATACCCTAGGACCATCTTCCTTTCTTAAAACGAAAAATGAACGATAATTTGTATAAATTTAAGTAATACAAGTATACAAACATATTCATAAAAATTAAATTTATTTAAAAGAAAATAAATTTTGTGATTATGGCTGTTAAAAGAATCTCAACCAAAACATTCTGTAAAATATCAGGCCAAGTTCGAAAAAGTAGTGAAATCTAGTGTGCAGCCCAGTTAAATTCGCCAAGAATAGTTAAGTTGAGAGATCTACTATTTTCTCAACTTTATTATTCTTGGCGAATTTAACTTGGCTCCACACTAGATTTCACTACTTTTTCGAACTTGGCCTGTTTTTTCACAGAATATTTTCTCTTCTTTTTGTAAGTTATGAGTTATGAGGAAACCCATTGGTCCAAAGGGTTAAAAATTTAATTTTTAACCCCCCCCCCCCTTCCGTTTCGGGTGGTTAGTTTTTGAATTTCTAGCCTTCAGGGGCCCCACATAATATGTATACAAAATTTAGTTGAGTTTGGTCCAACGGGCTAGAATTTTCATTTTTGATCCTCCTCCCTATTTTGAAGGGGTTGAAAGATAGAAAGTTTGAATTTTTAGAATTTTTCCTTTGTTTGTGTCCCAAACTCTAGTAGCAGGCGAAATTTCATGATGCTGGAATGATGTGAAGTACCCTATAGGTTTTGATGACCTGTCAGTGAGTCAATGAGTGCCAAAATTAGCTATTTTCTCAGGTCCATATCTCAGAATCTATTTAAGCTATTTTATTGAAATTTGGTACTCTCCTCATGATGGATTACATAATTTCATGTGTATAATTTCAGCTCTCTATCTCAAATGGATTCCGAGCTGCAGGGGGGTCGAAATTGGCTCGAAATGGTTCGTGTAAATAGTGTACAGCGTGTACGGCCAAGCTAATGCTCGAACTTGGCCTGCGCACGCTCTGCGTTTTGATAAAAATGAAAATAATGTATCTATATGAGGTCACGTTTGCTCAGAATGATTTATTATAAATGTTGTAACGCTTGGCTATATCACCCTCCCCCCTTTGAAAATTAACGAATCAATATTTTTTATTATTTTAGTTGCGAAGTTATAAAAGATGAAATCACAGGAAACTCTTTACAATATGCATTTATTGAATTTGATAATAGAAAATCATGTGAGGATGCTTATTTTAAAATGGATAATGTTCTTATTGATGACAGAAGAATTCATGTTGACTTCTCTCAAAGTGTAGCCAAATATAAATGGAAAGGAAAAGGTATTTATAAAATTTTGTAGACTTAAATATTTTATTATTACGGTATATACAGGGTGATTAATACGAAAGTAAAATATTTTAATATATTTTTAGGGAGGTCATTTTAAGTCATAAAATGTTAAATGAAAATACGGCAGTTCCGGTCGACCGGTGACATCCTAGCATATGTAACTCATATCTGGAATAAAACCCTGGAGGCCGGGAATGAGACCCTCGGCGTAACTTTAGACATCTCAAAAGCCTTCGATATGATCTGGCACAAAAATCTTCTTGCCAAATTGACCTCCGTCGGCCCTGCGCCGAAACTCTGCAAGTTGTTCGAAAGTTTTCTTACAGACCGTAGTATTAAGGTTGTCATCGATGGAATATCATCTTCCCCCTTCCACACCAACGCTGGAGTCAGGGATCGGTTATCTCCCCTACGCTTTTTCTTATCTATATCAACGACCTTCTAAACCTGCCCTCCAATCCGGTACATTGTTACGCAGATGACATAACATAACGCCCCTGCATCGCATAAAAACCGAGCAGACATTGCCTCCTCAATAAATTTAGACTTAGGCAGACTTAAAAACTGGGGGATCCCAAAACTTAGTTAACTTCAATGCAGTGAAAACTCAGTGTTGCCTTATATCTAGGCGTGTCGACAGAAACCTCCCAAACATATCATTCGATTCAAACTCACTGGAATTTAGGGATAAAATTTCAATGCTAGGCGTAACTCTAGGATCTGACCTTTCATGGAATGACCATATCTCAACCACTGCTAAAGCTGCAGCGCGCAAGCTTGGTCTTCTATTTAGGTCTAGACGCTATTATACTCCCAGTCAACTTCTTACACTGTATAAGGCTCAAATTCGTCCCTGTCTCTAATATGGCTCTCATCTGTGGAGGGGTGCCTCCAAGCATTCTCTTGCTACACTGGATGAGATTCAGAAGCGAGCAATTAAACTAATAGGAAACCCGGCTCTAACCAACTCACTCGACTCTCTGACTCACCGAAGAACCGTTTCTGTCCTTTTCCTGTACTACAGATACTATCACGGTGTTTGTTCAGTCGAGTGAAATCAATTATTCCCCCTAAAGCCCTCTTTACGAGAAACAAGCGGTTTTCGAACGCTCAGCACCCCTTCGCTGTCAAATTGTATAAAAATCGAACAAGCGCTTTCGCCAACTCTTTTATTCCTATGACCTCCAGAGACTGGAACTCGCTCCCTGCCACCATCTTTACCGCGACTTATAACCTTCAGCTCTTTAAGACCCGTATCCACAAATACCTTCGACCCCCGCCCAACCCATAAAATTCTTTCTTCTTCTTCTTTTCACGATTGATGGGCCAACCAAGGCCTTTAGGGGTTGCACCTTTTTGGTGTAACTCCTCTCATCATTTTCATTTAAAAAAAAAATTTACAATTGCTTTCCCTTACACTGGCCCATCAAGATTTTATTTACATTGTTCATTCATTTAATATCTATTTAACAATGAAAACAACACACAATTATTATTAATTGTTCTTTAAAAACAGTACATAATATCTTGGGGCCACCTAAAAGACCTCGTTTACACTGTTGAATTTTGCGAGCAATTGTCCCAAAGAATAAATGCTGCCACTCATATTCCTAACAACAATGCTACGGGCTTATTGACACATTAACTCAAGAGTGACAAACTTGCATACGATCTCAAGGAGCACATTTTGAGCAGCTTTTCTGAGCATTAATTTTGTTATCAAAATAACAATTAATATTAATTGTGTGTTATTTGAAATGTTAAGGTAGTTGTTACGCCAAATGGGTTTTCTTAGGATTTTTTTGAAATTTATTAACAATATAGTTCCGGAGATATTAAATTTCAAAAATAGAGTTTTTCAGGCTCTTTAACATTGCACTATACGGGATTCCGGAAAATTTACATACATATTTAATTATAATTAAAAAACCCTTCTTACCATTTTTATAAAAAACTAAACCAACATTAAACAATAACCAATACATATTTTAAGACAATTTTGATTCATAGTTACAACACAGTTTCTGAGATAATAATGAATAAATAATGAAAAATGTATAAAAAAAATTTACACTAAAAACAATTTGGCAACAGCGCATTTATTTAACCAGCGATAAAGCTATGCGCTAGATTTTTTCAAAATTATAATTTTCATAAGGTGTAAAGTAGGCGTTGATTACATTCGTTAAAAAATAACAAAACGATTTTTATAGAAATAAATCGACCTTTAAAATGTATTTTATCTGTCATTTTAATATAAAAATATTCAATCTCTTACAATGGTGCCAGATTTGTCAAACGAGCACGGGATTGGCTAGAATCGATACATAAACAGCAAAAAGTTTTGAACTTATGAATTATGAATCCTTATTGTCTGTTCTATATACTCTAGCATTAACTTTTTGCTAGTATTGTCGCGAAACAACTGCCTTAAATAGATATTCAATGTATGTATATATTTCTAAATAAAATCTTGATCAGCCGTAGTTCTGTAAGGAATTAAATTTTCATATGACGATTTTTGCTTAAAATGACGTTCCTGTGGCGGTCTTGATCGGCGAGAGACTGGGAGATTCCCCGTGAGCCGGCAGACCCCAACCTTTTTCGTCAATTCAAACTTTATTTTAATTTTCAATAGAAAAACAAAGGGTCAACCAATTTCAAAATTTAGCTTGCTCTGCATAGACAATCCCCTCCCGAAAATATAAATTCGTCGGGGTCGGTCCATTAATATTTTTCACAGCTGCTACTGTGACTTTCCCAACAATTTCCCAAAGTTTTTACATTGTTAATCAGCCTGTATATTTAATATAAAAAATTATTATTATTATTCAGTTCCATTTTCAGTATTAGATGTGACAAATCAGAGGAAAAAAGGAAGAATTAAACACCGTGTTAAAACATGCGGCCAAATGCAACATTTCGCCAATTTATTGTGCCTTCATCAGGCTCTACACAAAAAATAAATACAAATGAATCATTCACAATCATCAAAATCAACCCAGACATTATAGAATTTAATTACCTTGATCAAATTTACAAAACACTTCTTCATTTATTTTCTTACTAATTAGAATATATATATATATACAAGCTGCGTCAGGCGTGCCACCGGCACGCCCTCTGCACCTTGGCCCTCTGGGCGGGTGGCCCTGGCGGGCAGCGTCTCGAGACGGCCAAAAGTTTGTTTGCAATATAATTTTGTTGAACTGTATTTTAATTAAATAGGTATATTTTATTAATTAAAAATCAGCTCCAAGAAATAATTTAACTCATTGCGAAAGCAAAATAATTTTTTTTATAGATTGTAGATATTATTTATTTTGAGCATATTTAAAAAAAAATTGATATTTAGGTACTAACTAAATTTATTATATAAAAATTTCATCTATTACATTTTTATTTAAATTTAGACAATTATCTTAACACGTTTTCATTAGGGCTATTAATTATTTTTTTGAATTTAGGAGGGAACACTTACATATATATTCCTCCGTTCGAATATATAAGGCTCTTCAATAGTAATATATGTTTAGAACAATGAAATTCATGGATTCAAAATTTGTGATGGTTTAAATTTGTTTAAAATGTACTGAACAGCCTAGATAAAAGATAATTCTCTGTAATTTGTATATATAATATTAATAATAAAAATTATATTGATATTGGATATATCTATGTATTTATATAAATTATATTAATATTATATCATTGGATAAAACTTTTCAATTAAAAGAAAGTGTAAGACTGAATAAAAAAAAAAATTTTATATTCTAATAGATTGATTAATTTGATTAATTGATAAGAATAAAGATATTGCAACTTAACAGGGGTCATTTTTTTGTTTTTAATGAACTTTTTGAAAAAATTTCATAGAAATATATAGAACTTTTAGATGAAAAATTCTTAATTTAAAATTCAACTAACTAAATAATGCAATATAGAACATTACCTTAAAAAAATGGTTTGTTGTAACTTTTTTTTAAAAATTATTATTTTCAATCATTCTCTCACTATCTTTAGATTCTCTTCATGAAAATCTTCGTGACTAAATTTAATGGCTCTATGTAGTAAACCTAGGACAACACTAGATTTTTGTTTTTTGTCGGGTGGTTAGATTTAAAGTTTAATATTCTGCCTGAATTCCCCTGTTTCATGTACCAGTTTGTCTTCATAACACCACTGCTTTCTCTGTATATAATTATATCCAGGAAAGATAATTTTCCATTTACTTCCTTTTCTATAGTACAGTGATTCTCAACCACTGTGCCGCGAGATTCTTGAAGTGTGCCACCACTGCTAGGCAGTGGTCCCTCCCGAATTGAAAATTTTTTTTTTTTTTTTACATTTCTTTATCAATTGATACTAAATTTATTCCAAATATTTACCTATTTGATCATTTGAACTAAAGAACGAAAGAACTAAAGTAACATTTTACAGGATGCAGAATGTCCTATGATAATTTTATAGGTACATCAATCAATAAACCAAATAAAATTCTATTAATTTATTTTATTGTTAGTATGCCTTCAAATTTTTAAATTATTAAAAGTGTGCCATGACGAAAAAAAGGTTGAGAATCACTGCCATAGTAAATTGTATCTTCTCATGGAAGCAATTAAAATAATCCAGTAAACCATTGCATTCATCTTCGGGTATGGCTAAAAGTATGTCGAAAAGTTTTTGTTTTGCCGAGAGTAGCAGAGTTGTTGATTCACAAAGAGAAACAAAGAGGTTGTTCTCTGCTTGATGCAAATAAACATACACACATATATATCGAGATGATATATCTGTATATATATTATTTATTTGATATATTATATTATATATTATATAATAAATAATATATATACAGATATATCATCTCGATATATATGTGTGTATGTTTATTTGCATCAAGCAGAGGACAACCTCTTTGTTTCTCTTTGTAAAATTATGTCATCTACGTATAATCTTAGGAACGATACACTAAACGGAATAGTAACAAGCATATTATTCAAAACATAATTCATTACTATATTTGCAATTGCTGGGCTGGCCTGGTTTCCCATACTCGTTCCTTCCAATTGTAGGTACACTTCACCCTCAAAAGTGAAATAAGCGATTTCATATAGACAGCGTATCAAGTCTAACAATACTTCTTGAGGAACATTAATATATTGTGACATTTTCTGCCAATCTTTTTTAATGATTTCAATCCCTAATTCTTTCTGGATGTTGGTAAATAACGAAATTACATCAAGTGATATCATTATATAATTATTGGGTAACTGCAATTGGTCGCATGTTTTAACACGGTTTAATTGTTCCTTTTTTCCTCAGATTTGTCACAACTAATAAAAAATAATTTTTATTATATACATATTTTAAATGCAAAACATACTTATATTATTATTTTTTTTTAATACAAAACATACATTTATTATTTTTAGGTCGAGGGGTAGAACATATAAAAACAGAAGATAATAATAAACACAGACAAAAACGCGATGAAGTTAGAAGACCATCCTCGAAAGATAGGAATAAACCTAGAGAGAGGTCTCCTAGATCTAGATCTAAAACAAAATATAGGGAAAATAAATCGACCGATCGATCTCGAAGTAGAAATAACGATAAACATCTCAATAGAAGAAGAAAGGAACAAGAATATATTAGAAGTAGAAATAATGATAAACATCTCAGTAGAAGAACAAAAGAAGAAGAAGAATATATATCACGAGGTAGAAAAAGAAAGAAGAGTAATGAAAGGTCCGATTCGAAATTACATTTGAAAACTACACGTAATAAGTATAGTGATCGAGAAAAACAAGATGAAAATACCAAAAAGAAATATTCTGATGGAAAACGTAAAAAAGATAAATGCAAAAGAAGAAAAAATAAAAAACATAAAAGAAAAACATCAAGTTCTTCAGAAAGTAGTGATGATAAAACTATATCGAGCTCTTCTGAAAGCTCTTAGAATATATATAACCGAAATTTTACATTTAAATTATTTTTAATTATTAATTATTATTAATTATTACATTTAATCTTTAAAGTATTTGGTTTCGGTTCTAGGTGAAACATTTTAATAGATAATAAGTAAAAATATATTTTTCTAGGTGGGTTTCACAAATAAAACAAATATATGTTTTGAGTTTTTATCTCGATATATATTTCGGGTTATGAGCCCATCATCAGGAGTTACAAACTTTCTTTTGTTTCTTTTGTAACTCCTGATGATGCGCTCATAACCCGAAATATATATCGTGATAAAAACTCAAAACATATATTTGTTTTATTTGTGAAACCCACCTAGAAAAATATATTTTTACTTATTATCTATTACATTTAATTTTATTTTACATTTAAAATTTATGAAAAACATCAATAAATGATACAAATTTATATAATAATTTTGATCATTTATTTTTAAAAAATGGGTCATTCCATATCAAGTCACCCTCCACCTCCGACTTCAAAATGTCTGTTAGTCTGTCCGTCCGCTAGTCTGTGCGTTATCAAATTTTTGTGGACGAGCTAGCTCAAAAACTAGTGTGAATGTCGAAACCAAATTTCACACGTAGTTTTGGTCCATTGGGATTAAGAGCTGATTAGATTTTGGTGCATATCGACCCAAAATTAAGGGGGGGGGGGGTTAAAAATTAAAAATATAGGCTCTTGTACCAAACTCAATCAAATCTTGTATACATAATCAGTGGGACCCTAGAAGTCTAAAATTGCAAAAACTAACCGCCCCAAATGGGGGGGGGGGTCAAAATTTGAAAATCTAGGCTCTTGTACCAAACTCATCCAAATTTTCTATACATAATCAGTGAGACCCCAGAAGTCTAAAATTGCAAAAACTAACCGCCCAAAATGGGGAGGGGGGGGTCAAAAAATGAAAATCTAGGGTCTTGTACCAAACTCAACCAAATTTTGTATACATAATCAGTGGGACCCCAGGAGTCTTAAAAATCCAAAAACTAAGCCCCCTCCCCTACATGATTATAAATAATTTTATTAAATATTAAATACAAGTGAGGGGGCCAGCTTGTATGGTAAAGTCAAGTGGATGGCTACATCACAACACGTCAGCTTATTTTATCTTCTCACATAGTTATGAAAGTATACCAAATTTTATCTTTTTATCTCAACTGGTTTTTGTTTTATAGGACTTTGAAATGTTGATAAAATAGCCGTTTTGCCTTCTCCCGAGGGGTGAACCGCGATTGGAATTAGGTGTACACCGACTTTGGAATTACTTTGGAATTCATTAGATAATCGATTAGATAAGCGAAGTGCAGGCATTTGAGATGTGGATATACCGGCGAATCCTGAGAATAAGTTGGATAGATAGAGTTACAAATGAAGAGGTTTTAAGAAGAATGAAAAAAGATAAAGAATTAATAAATAACATCAAAATTAGAAAATTATCGTACTTCGGCCATATATTACGTAACTCTAAATACCAATTTCTACAGCTTATTATTCAGAGGAAAATAGCCGGTAGACGGGGACCTGGAAGAAGAAGGACATCATGGTTATAGAATCTGTGGCAATGGTTAGGGAAGACTTCCTTGAAGTTGTTTCGGGCCGCCGTCAATAAAACAATCATAGCCAGAATGATCGCCAACATTCGCTGAGCGGATAGGCACCAGAAGAAGAAGAATAATTATTATGTATCATATGTTTTCCTTTTTGATTTTTTCTTGCTTGTTATATTAGCTTTTTTCGTTTTTCTTGTTTTACATTAATATTATATTAATTAATTTTTATAAAATTAAATTGGCCTAAAATTGTACATTAAAGGCCCTACAGATACAATGTTTTTAATAAATAAATAAATAAAATAATTAAAAAGAACAGTAAATTTTCTATATAAACCACCATGTTTAATATTTTATTGTAAATTTGTTTAATTTGAAAAATTGCTTCCAAAAATTCCGAAATTCAATAACTTGGATTATATCTAACTTTCTGAGATTTAGCTCGTGATCCCGGCTTCTTTTACTTCTACTCTGTTCTTTTCACGATGGAGGGGCCATCCCATACAGGCCTTTAGGGGATGCACCTTCTGCTGTATCTCCTTCTCACATAAATTTCATTAAAAAAAAAACCGTCAATTCTTTAAAAGTTCATAACTTGACATCTAAACCTCATACCCCCAAAAAATTTGGTGTTCACATTCATACCTTCTAGAAGTACAATTTTTTTTTCAATTTGAATAATAAAAAAATTTATTTATTTAATTTCGTTGCAATTCGTTCCTAAAATCCACCTTATTTTGCAGCTAATCTTTGATGAATCATTCATAATATAAAAATATGATATTTTTATATCTTATTTTATTTTATGAATGGTTTAAGTTTGTGACTATAAAATAATTGTTTACAGCTATTAAAATAATTTTATTTTTTAAAACTTCTTTTACTAATGAGATCATATTCTTATATGTATATTTTTTTGATACTATAGACTCCCCCTGCATTTTGTTTATTTATATTATCTAGGATCTAGGGTATAATTGTAATTCCTTTTTTTTACTTTTCCATTTAGAAGAATACCTACTATTGTATCCTGATCTCTGTAAAGCTTGCAGATGCTAAATTCTATACAATTTTTAAATAAAAACAAAATGTTGAACATTATCTTATTCTTCATCACTTTACAAACAATATCCCAGTACTATTATATCTATCTGCCAAAAATGGTGTTTATCTATTGATGGCCAAACGGCAGTTTTATTCTTAATGGTTTTTAAAGCACTCAGCGATATGGGAGAGAGTGAACATGTTTAATCCTCCCTAGTTACTGACTGATTCCCATTGGAATCAATTAGTACGATACATACTAGAAACTCCAAACCCTCAATAGCAACAGTCTCCAAGGTAAATTCCATAGAATAGTCTTTTGAGGTAGTAGCTGTCTATGTTGAATATTCTTCAACATTTTCAGTATAAAAATCATAATCATGGCAACATTATTTATTCCATAGATATCTCTAAGTTTAATAATTCGTTCTTTCTTTCTCTTTCTACAAATATTTTTATCGAAATTTGATACAAGATTTTCTTTAAATTCAAAGACACTTATTAAAAATTCACATTTTTTTTCTTTTTTGTCTTCGGATTTCTACCAATGGGACAAGGAATTATGGGGGCAAGACAAGGTTGGGCCTTCTTCAAATAATTTAATGGCTCGTTTCTGAAGTGGATCCAGCGTGGTAGGAGAATCCATAAATACCCATCTCAAAAAGTGGAAGCTGAATCATTTTCAGTTAGAGTTTTGTGTTGCATTTCTTTGGAATCTATTGACTTAAATAGAGAGAAAAATTGGATCTTATTACGCTCTATATCCAAAAGAAATACGATATTGCTGATACAAGCGAAATTGGTCTATATATAGAGTTAAACCAACCCAAGAAAATTTGGTTAATTATCGATTGATATACTCTAGGCATTGACTTCGTTTGGCTTCGGACATCTAGCCCGTGGAAGCAATATTCTATCTTTTTTAAAATAAATAAACTTGAGAACATTTAATTTTTCAATTTGGATACTATATTAAATCTTTTTTTTTTAAACCCTTCACCTTCTTCACTTTGGACTTCCCTAAAATACTCGCACACATTTAAATAATCCCTACTAAATTATAGTATTCTACACTTTCTGAGCTATGAGATTTAATAATTTCAATTAAAAAAATTAAAACTTTTCTGACCCGGAAAATTCACATCCGACTATGTTTTTCCTAAACTACATAAGGATAAAGAACTCTGCCATCGTGAAAAGTCTAAAACTCGACTAACTTGGGGCATATGTGGCATAGTCGCCTTTGATGAAAAACGTTAAAACGAACTCATCAAGATCCAAGTTAGAATACGAACACGACACCAGAAGAAGAAGAATTTTAATTTCTTAACTACGCCCCCCCCCCCCCCCCCCGGACTGTTATATTTATGTGTTTGCAAATTGAGTGTATATGGCCCATAGTTTAAATTGCTTTCCTCATCCTTGCTAAATTTGTCCTTTCTTAATTCGTTTGGGTTTTCCAATTTCGTTCTTTCCATCCCCTATTATGTATCAGATTTCTAAATTCTTGCTTTTTCCCAACACCCAAGACACGGGTGCACAGACACCCACGTCTACAGCCTTTCGCTCAGTGGCAGATCATAGGGTAAGAGGAATGAGCGGCTACGGGGGGCCCCGTGCTTGTAAGGGGCCCCAAGAAATGCCGATTGTGTTAAAGTGTTTTCTTAAACATTGTTTTATTACCAGTGTATTCAATTTTAGAAATGTAACAACACCTCGATTTTTTTAATTCACTTCTAAATAAGGAGGATTTGTTTGTTTCAACAATCCAACTGAACTAATTTATAATATAATTTATGAAAATTTATTTGAAAAGAATAAATGTTTTGTTAATAAGTACCAAAATTTGGATATAATCGTTCATGGTTCAGAATTTTTTTTTGTTTAATTGATTTTGAGGGCCCCGTTATTTTACCGCTTAGGGCCTTCACTTGACTTGACTTGATCCGCCACTGCTTTCGCTTGATCAATTTCTCCTTCTCTTCTATAATGCAAGGATCTTTTGAGATCCATAAGGGATCTTGGTGCGCCCCTTCTTGGATTCGATTGGATTATAAAAAAAAAGCTGTACGGACCAAGGAAATAGAGGTGGGAGTGTTTTTTTTCTCGCGGATGGGGGGAATCTTCTAAAGACACCCTGCGGCCCGTACTGCAGAATAGTGTGGGATTCTGAGATGGGGGTGTGGTGGGGGTGGATGTGAGGTGGAGGGGTACAGGATGTAGGGTGAAGTGGTGGGGCTCCGGGAGGCGAGGACGGGGGGGGGGGGTTCGAGGATTAATATATAGCTTTTAATTGAAGCAAAAAGTTACCGAGCATCGCTCGGTGGCCAGGTACTAAAATTATTAAAACCGCAACATCAAATCTAGAGCGCTTAGAATACACACTCTAGTGGTAGAGTAAATATTTAGGAGAGGGGAACTCAAAAAATTTTGAGCCGGGGGGGCCTCTCAAGTGGTAAATCCGACAATGGATATAGAAATAAATGAAGTAATTTCTTTTAAAAACCCTGATCAATCAATAAGTTTTTTTTTTATATTTCACAGTAGAAATAATTTTCTTAAGAATTTGAAAAATAAATTTTTTTTTCTAACTAAAAGCCTTATATTGGGAGAAGGCTAAATAATTATTAAGATAACTAATAAATATACTTAATTTATCTCTTAACTAATGATTAAATTTGTTTTATTGAATCTTGGCATTGTCTAATGCCAACCGTAAGTTTGCCATCTTGTTGTTTCAACTTCGGCTTACCTTATTTGGTCATCTTGCTAAACAGTTATTGACCTGCTTCCAAAGCATGACTTTTGACAACTCTAAATTTATCCTATTTTGAATAATTCAATATAAATTCTATTTTCTATTACACTTTTTTCAAAAAGAAAAATATGGAGGTATTGTTTTTTTAGATGAAATAATATAATTGATTTGATAAATATTGACAAAATTCAATTTTTAATTTTTCCTTTTAGAATCCAGAGGAAGATACTGAATGGAATGATATTCTTCGACGTAAAGGGATTCTTCCACCTAAAAAAGAAAAAGAAATAACCGAAGAGGAAGTTACTAATATAGTCGAAGAGGTGATCAATTCCAAAACTCGTATGTATTTGAAATTATTGACACACATTTCTAATCTTTTCTCATATTTATTCCAACTATTTTCTTATAGAAACGGGTGTAAATCTTGATAAACTATCTTTGGATGAACTAGATGAATTCGAAGATGATGAAGAGGAACAAGTATTTTTAGAATACCGTAGAAAGAGATTACAAGAAATAAAGAATCAAATGCAACGGAATCAATTCGGAACTGTAGTCGAAATATCAGGGCCAGATTATGTTCAAGAAGTGAACAATGCTGGAAAGGATATTTGGGTCGTTCTTCATTTATACAAACCAGGGTTTGTTTTTAAACAACATTTTTTCTATTTATAACTTGAAATCAATCAAAGGGTATTTTTTTTATTTTATTTTTAAGCATTTATTGGTTCAAATTACATTTTACATACAATTAATTAATTAATATCATTATTATTATTTTTAATTGAAAGTAATGGACGGCAGCTCAGGGGTAGTGAGGAAAGAAATAAGCTGACTTGTTATGATGTGGCCATCCACTTGACTTTACCATACAACCTGGCCCCTAACTTATATTTAATAAAATTATTTATAATCATGTAGGGGGGGTAGTTTTTGCATTTTTAGATTACTCTGGGTCCACTGATTATATATACAAAATTTGGTTGAGTTTGGTACAAGGGCCTATATTTTGATTTTTTGACCCTACATCCCCCCTCATTTTGGGTGGTTAGTTTTTGCATTTTTAGTCTTCTGGGGTCCCACTGATTATGTATACAAAATTTGGTTGAGTTTGGTACAAGAGCCCTATTTTTAATTTTTAACCCTCCCTCCACCCCCCTTAATTTTGGGTCGATATTCACCAAAATATAATCAGCTTTTCTATGCTTCAATAAAGTTTTTTTTTAGGGAAAGCGGTGTTGGTTTATAGTGAAACATAATAACCAAAACGAAGGGTATTATTTAACGGGCTATAGTGGTGTTTCACAAAAGAGGAAATAAAATTAAAAAAATTAAAAAATCTTTTTAAATTATTTTGGAGATTTTTTTTATTTATCTCTATACATAATTTCGGGCTATGAACCCTTCATCAGGAGGCGTTAAACAGAACACCGAAACATTCAGTGTTCTGTTTAACCTCCTGATGAAGGGTTCATAGCCCGAAATATGTATAGAGATAACAAAAAATCTCCAAAATAATTTAAAAGATTTTTTAATTTTTTTAATTTTATTTCCTCTTTGTGAAACACCACTATAACCCGTTAAATAATAATTCCTTTGTTTTCTATGCTTCTGTTAAGGAAGAAAAAAAGTTTTAAACACTGCTATGGAGAGAGAAATGAAGCATTTTATTTGTTTCCTTCATTGACCCCTTGAAACCCTGAAGAAGGAGGAAAGAATCCTCCGAAACGTCGGTTTAAAAGGAAAGGAGGAAAGAATTCAATAAATTACACCTTATTTGGATATGTGTTAATTTTTTCTTTCCTCACTACCCCTGGGCTGCCTTCCATTACTTTCAGTTAAAAGTTCTACCAGTCCGTCTTCTCTCCAGAGAAAATTTCGTGCAAATTTTTATTTTTATTTTATTTTTTTTATTTTTCATAGTAATACATTTATGTTTGCATTTATAATTCTACTATATACAAGTTATAAAGAAACCAGGCCCTGAGGGACATAGGGCTCTCCCACGGTCTTCCAAGTGTCTCTCTATCTTTAGCCACTCTCATCCATTCGATTCCTGTCACTCTTATTAATTCGTCAGTCCATCTTTTTGGTGGTTTTCTTCTTGATCTCTTCCTGCCCAGGGGACACCACTCAGAATTTTTGTCCATCTTTCATCCTTCATTCTAGCAATAATAATATATATACTATATTTTATACTGGGACAGGCCTGTGTTAACTGATAGGACCATCGCTTATAACTAGAGACCGGATTTTTATGCAGTAAAAACTGCCAAAATATGCAGTTAAAAATGCTGAAATATGCAATATGCAGATACGGTGAAATATTCAAATATATGCAGTAAAAAATGGCAAAATAAATTTTTTTATGCGCTTAAAAATTAAAATCAAAGACAAAAAGAGTATATATTTGAAGGAGTGATTATGAAAGAAATAAACTGATAAACTAAGCTATACACACCAAGGGTCAAATATGTGCTTTTATTGCGTAAAAAATTGCACAAAACTATCATATTTTTTTTTTATTTATTTATTGTCACCGGGGACACAGTCCATTTAGACAGCACATCGGTAAAGTGTTAGTAGTGTTAGTGAGGGAGCCGAGTTTTAGCCGTTTGAAATTTTATATGCTAGCAAGGCTCGAACCCGGGCCTACCGCTTGAACATCGTCATCAACTAATAAAATAATGCAAATATTTGACCGGCTATAATCTGATCTCTACACTAATTTACACACACTTCCGCATAGACACACGAACACTCAATGGCCAAAATTGGCTATAGTTACCAAAGACCGCAAAAAAATAAAATAAAAAATAAAGAAATAATTAACAAAGGATCTCAAAAATAATTAAAATTTGATTGTAATTGTGAATAATTTTATTTATGTTTTATATATATTTCTTCATTTTTTTAATTCTTTCTCCGAAAATTTACTTTTAAAAAATCTGTATTTTGCGCGAAATATACAATATTTGACAAAAAAATCCTTCAAATATGCAATTTTATGCAATATTACTCAAATATGCAAAAATATGCAGTATAAAATTTAACCCACAGTATCCTAGATGCATGAATCGTATAGATAATTGATCCCCAGGGTCGTATGTGGCGGCAAACAAAATATGCAATTGCATAGGAATCCGGTCTCTACTTATAACCGACCCGATATTCTTCTAATGGATTTTAACACTAGTTCAGGGATACTCATTGATATCGCTGTTCCACTGACACACAACATCAAAAGGACAGAGTCAGAGAAAAAGAACAAATATAAGGAACTCGCCTGCCAAATTAAAGAGATCTGGAAACTGGATAGGGTCTCCATCTACCTATTAGTGATATCCGTTTAGGGGGTTGTCTCTAACAACTTTAATAAGAACATTGAGAAACTTGACCTGCCAAACACCATCTTGAAGCATGCACAGAAGGAAACTTTATTACAAACCTGTCACATCGTGCGTAAGTTTCTCAATAATTGAAGATTATCCGGAGGATCATGTGGGCCAGAGTGAATTCTCTTTCCACATCGACCGAGCCTAATCCCAATAAAGATTTAGAAAGGATAGGTGAAAGTTTTCCAACACAAGCTGAGAAAGTGCAATAAATCGGATAATAATAATAATATTTATTTTGAATAGACTGTCAATACAAATACAATACAAAACGTTTTTAGAATCACAAAATTGTGATTCTCATGCATTAGAAATACATCAATGAACAAACTTAGTCAAAAGCACACAAACATACAAATATAAGCTTATAAATGATAAATTACGCCAACAATTCTTCCAGGGTATAAAGATTTAAAGTTAAAAATTAACATTAAGAAATGAATTTAATTTATTTAGGAACGAATCAAAGATTTTAGTAGAAATATTTTTACATTGCATATCAGAGGGTTTCGTCCCCTCGGGAATCGAACCCAAGCTCTAACTAGCTTGCCGAGCCGTTAGCCGAACCCTTAAGACAAATCTCTCTCCGATATGCAACATATATATAAGAAATAAAGCAACAGACTTTTCACTCTCTTCAATTCAAAGGGAATAGTATGCTACTAAAATCTTTGATTCGTTCCTAAATAAATTAAATTCTTTTCTTAATATTATTATCGGGTTGATTTTTGAAAAAATTCCATCTTTTTTTCAAAAAAGAAACTCAAGAAAGATGCTTAAATCTTAACATTAATTATTTAAAAATTAACATTTCATTTTTCTTCTCAACAGATAGAGCTTTGGCAAACTTTCAATCTCCAAAGTTATATTATTATAAAAATATATAGATACAAAATATCCATAGAAATAAAACTGATCATGCATCAGTTACATCCATTAATCACCAAAATAGAGATTTAAAGTTAGTAAATAAAAAACATCAAAAAGCAAAAACAAAATAAAAGAACAACATACAAATATAAAAATATATCTTAGCTCACAATTATAAATTATGCCTACAACTCGTCCAATTATAGAGATTTAATGTTAGCAAGTAGCATTTTAGTTTTCTCTTCAAAAGAAAGAGTGTTGGCAAACTCTTAATTTCCAAAGGTACTTGATTATAAATTTTTATAACGTTATTAACTGGACTTTTTAATGTCACAGACAAACAACTGTCATTTATCCTTAGATCATTCTTGCATCTAGTATTATATTCATGTCCAAAAACATTTTTATGAAAAAGCTCTGGAGTGTTTTTTTAAAAATAATATACTTTCTAGAAAATCATAAGATGGTGTCATCTCATTAAATCCGATGGAATGGAATATTTTTAATTATATGTCAGAGGGGTTGTTTTTCACCCCTCGGGAATCGAACCCGAGTGCCAGTAACAGCAATCCGGGCCACCTGGCTCTCCTGCGGGATACGAACCTCTCTGACATATGCAAACGCGTAAAATTCCCTAGGGGGTGAAAAACAACCCCTCTGACATATAATTAAAAATATTCCATTCCATCGGATTTAATAGATGACACCATCTTATGATTTTCTAGTAAATTTGAATCTATTACCATCGTTAATATCGTTCATATTAAATTGGGAAAAGTCATTCCATTGCCCTTCAAATTTTGAATTTCTTCAAAATTCGAAACACTCAACCACCTTTATTTAAATTATATGGCATGGCTATATGTTTAAATTTAGAATCACTATATCGCGAAATTTTACAAATTAAGATAACAATCTTTGAGTAAAATATTTTACGCGTTTGCATATGTCAGAGAGGTTCGTATCCGCAGGTGAGCCAGGTGGCCCGGATTGCTGTTACTGGCACTCGGGTTCGATTCCCGAGGGGGTGAAAAACAACCCCTCTGACATATAATTAAAAATATTCCATTCCATCGGATTTAATAGATGACATCATCTTATAATTTCTAGTAAATTTGAATCTATTAACATCGGCAAATTAATATCGTTCATAAAATACTTTCCATAACGCAGACGTCATATATAGTTAAAATGCCCCACCCATCTCCATTTAATTTTTCTTAAGCTGATCCTAATATTTCTTATTTTTGTAATTTTATATAGATCTTCTATTTAATGCCTGTCTATTTTTCTGTAGCCAAGGATACTTCGGATCATATTTCTTTGGGCTATCTTGATTTTTTGTACTATTAATTCAGTAGGCGACCATGTTTGACTTCCATACAGTAATGTAGGAAAAACACATATTTTTAGTTTTGATCTTTGTGTCTAGTTTAATTTGTTTATTTTTTAATATAAATTTTAAAGACCAGAACTTGTTCCAGGCTAAGCCTATTCTTCTGTTAACTTCATGTTTGGTCTTTTCATGAAAAGATAATTTTTGTCCCAGGTATATGATGTTTTTACTTTACCATACAGGGTATGGTCAAGTATTGTAATCGTGCATGAAAAAAGTGTTTTTTTTCCTTCTTTTTTTCGAAATATCTCAAAAACGGCTGAAACTGAAACTCGATTAAAAAAATTGAGCGAAACCATGGCAGTTCGCTCAACAAAAAAGCCCTAATAAGTGAACATCGAAAAATTATATTTTTCTAGATAATAATTTTTTTGTCAAAATGTCTGTTAGTCTGTTAGTTAGTTAGTTAGTCTGTGCGTTACCAAATTTTTGTGGACGAGCTAGCTCAAAAACTAGTGTGAATATCGAAACCAAATTTCACACGTAGTTTTGGTCCATTGAGATTAAGAGCTGATTAGATTTTGGTGCATATCCACCCAAAATTAAGGGGGGTGGAGGGGGTTAAAAATTAAATTAAGCCATTTGACCAAACTCAACCAAATTTTGTATACATAATCATTGGGATCCCAGAAGTCTAAAAAGCAAAAACTAACCCACCTCCCCTACATGATTATAAATAATTTTATTAAATATTAAATATAAGTGAGGGGCCAGGTTGTATGGTAAAGTCAAGTGGATGGCCACATCACAACACGTCAGCTTATTTTTACAAACAAGGTGGTTTGCTTGCCTCGTATTCAATATCTTTCTGTATAGCATTTGTTAATATAAAAGATTTGTTATTATTTATTCTTAAGCCTATATTTTCACTTGCTTTGTTCATATCTTTGATCATTGTTATCATATCATCTAGTGATGTTGCTATCAGAACGATATCATCCGCAAATCTTAAATTATTTAAATATTTTTCATTAACCCTTAGACCTTTAATTTTCCAGTTCAGATTGCGAAACATTTCTTCTAGAGCAGAATTAAACAACGCCGGTGATAGTGGGTCACCTAATCAAAGGGTATATCCTGATATAAATCCCCCCCCCAAATATATATGTTTGGCATTTGGGCTCGACTCCCCAGAGGGATAGAACCCTTCTGACATCTAAATTAAATATATCTGATAACAATTAAAAAAGTCAATATCAAATATGTTATTAGATTTGTTTAATTGAGATGGCAGAATGGTTTCACCGCTCCTCGGGAGTCGGAACCCGAGGTCCAAACATGCTATCCGGTCAGTTAGCTTAATCCTAGAGATGAAATTCTTCCGACTAAATATACACTCAACAGCAATAAAGAACCGGCCACTTGATAATTTTTATTTTTTATTTTTTGATAAAATGAATTAAAATAAATTTTCTCATAAAATAACCGAACCAAAATATTTTTAATAATAATAGACATAATTTAAAATGTTAACACTTTCGATTAATTCATGGAAACTTAATATTATATCGAAAATAAAAAAAAACGAATTTAATGAAAATCTATCATTTATTCTTTGTCTTCGAAACTGTTCATACTTTTATCGTATAAAAGCTCATATAAGAGACATAAAAAGACATTTTTTTAATTAATCATTTTTTTTACTTTACCATACAGGGTATGGGGTGTGGTCAAATATTGTAATCGTGCATGAAAAAAGTGGTTTTTTCCTTCTTTTTTTTCAAAATATCTAAAAAACGGCTGAAACTATTTTGATTAAAAAAATTGAGCGAAACCATGGCATTTCGGTCTACAAAAAAGCTCTAATAAGTGAACATCGAAAAAATTATATTTTTCGAGATAATAATTGTTTTGTCAAAATGTCTGTTAGTTAGCTGGTCTGTGCGTTACCAAATTTCTGTGGACGAGCTAGCTCAAAAACTAGTGTGAATATCGAAACCAAATTTCACATGTAGTTTTGGTCCATTGAGATTAAGAGCTGATTAGATTTTGGTACATATCGACACAAAATTAAGGGGGTCGAGGGGGGTTAAAAATTAAAAATCTAGGTCGTTTGAGCAAACTCAACCAAATTTTGTATACATAATCAGTGGACCCCCAGAAGTCTAAAAATGCAAAAACTAACCGCCCCAAATGCGGGGGGGGGGGGGGGGGGGGGCTGAGGGTCAAAAAATGAAAATCTTGGCCATTTACCAAACTCAACCAAATTTTGTATACATAATCAGTGGGTCCCAGGAATCTAAAAATGCAAAAACTAACCCCCCCCCTACATGATTATAAATAATTTTATTAAATATTAAATATAAGTGAGGGGCCAGGTTGTATGGTAAAGTCAAGTGGATGGCCACATCAGAACACGTCAGCTTATTTATTTTAATAGATAGCCGTTATAATTTTCTGTTTTTTAAAATTATATTTATTAAGCCAAAAAAAATTAAAATACCATTTTCGCTTTAGAAATAATTTTTTGAATTACCTATCTAGTCAAAATATGGAAATATTTTTTTAATATTGTACTTATTCATTTTATCTAAAAATTATCAAGTGGCCGGTTTTTTTGCTTTTGAGTGTATATATATATACATCTAAAACTTTCACTCAAGTTAACAACAACACTTGTAAAATTCTGCTGAGACTGAATGAAATATTTAATGCATGGTAATGTTTTATATCAGTGCCTAACTAGGCAGGTGCAACAAGTGCACTGGCACAGAGCCCAACCTGTAAGAGGTCATGAAAATGCTCTTAGTTTCTAAAAAAAACGCATAGCAAAATTGATCAATATTTACTTACTTTATCTTCGGCTCTACAACCCTGGATGGGTCTTTGCCTCGTGGATTATCTTTCTCCACTCGATTCGATCCTGAGTAGCTCCGTCCACGTAATAATTTCCCAGTACATTAAGGTCCTGGGAGACCTGATCCTCCATCGTAGTCGAGGACGTCCCAATGGTCTCTTTCCTGACGGCTTCCCATTCCATAATTCTTTCAGGATACTTTTATCGTCTGATCTCATAACCATTGTAATCTTTTTGCTTTGATGAGATGGACGATATCTGGTTTATTATATAAATCCCTCAGTACTTGGTTGGACCCGATTCGATATTGTCCCGTGACTGTGTCCAAGGGCGGATCTAAGGGGCGGAGGGGGATCGCCTCCCCCCCATAGCGAGACTTCCAATTCGCCCCGGTCATATTCAAATTTCGTAGAGACAAAATTTGCCACCAGTATTTGCCCCATTCCTGAGTATGTTTTGTCATCGTCCACGTGATCAATGTTTGTTTTATGTTAATGTACTAGTCAAAGAACAATATGCATTACACTACTTGTTTTATTAAAATAATAAAAAAAAAAATAATACGAGATCTGAATTTAACGCCTAATACCGGACCCTTCAAAAGCTAGTCACGGTACCGTTTTATATTATAATTGAAGCTGGAATTTTCATAGGGCATGAAGACCAGCAATTCTATTTTCCCTACCTAGCCCATCTTGCTTCCTTAAGGCTTCCTCCATTTCTCTTTTTACTTAACAAATTTCACCTCTTAGCCAGTTAATTATTTGAATTTTCTTGCTAGAAACTCAATTTTTTTCCACTCTTAATATAAGGAAATCATTTTATTATTAAGAAAAAGTAATTATAATTTAATGTTATGAATTATTAAGTAATAGGAAGGACACTTAAATAAAAAAGTAAATTAATATTTTAACCAAATTTTCGTCCTTTAATTTTTAGACTTCACCAAAATCAACAATTATATAAAGTTAAAAAAGTAAAGGGAGTGTAGTTCACAGTGAATGAAATAAAACTCAAAGAGGTTTATTTCATTCACTGTGAAACTACACTCCCTTTACTTTATTAATTAGATTAAAAAAAATTATACAAAGCATTTTTGTTATCAGGGATATACAATTTTAAGTTGAATAACATGAAAAATCTTGAACCTTTAGTTGATATATTTATTAATTATAATATAGTAGCCAATAATACTTGTTATTTATTCATGAATTTTCAGAATACTTAATTGCAAACTTATAAATAATTTTATGAATGAACTGGCTGTAAAATTTCCATCAACGAAGTTCTTAAAAAGTATTTCTACAAATTGTGTTCCAAACTTCCCTGATTCGAATCTTCCTGCAATATTTATCTATTTTGAAGGCGCAATGAAAAAACAATTTTCAGGACCTGAACTGCCTTCACAAATTTCTATTAAAAGTTAGTATATCTTTATTAATATAAATTATTAATTATAAAATAATTATTATTTTGTATATAATTCCCAAGATAACAGATTAAAATTCCTAATATAATTATCATTTAGTATACTTTGTTAATAAAAAAAAAATAATTGAATATTATTATTCCTAAAGTTCAAAGTAATCACATGATTAATGAATAATTAAAATTTTTTTCAGAATTCGAAATCTTACTTAGTGAAGCCGGAGCTGTTGAAACTGATCTTGAAGATGAAGATAAATCTAAACTGCAAGATGTTCTTTTCAATCAACTTAAATATACATAATTTTGTATATAAATAACTCTTAAAATATATCTAAATTTATAAACAACTATATGCAAAAAGATAATATATTAACTAACCTCTGCAAATATATTTTAAGAATAATTTATCAAGCTTTAAAATTGAACGAGATATTTATTTTCAAAAAATAAAAAAAAAACAAAAAAATGTAAAATATGTGATTTTATTTATTTACCATTGAAATTTTTCATTTTCCTAAATTTTATTTATAAATAAAAAAAGATAAAAGTATATAAATTGAACTAGAACTATATTAAACTAGTACATTACGCTTTTTATAAAAACTTGTCTTGAGTCTTGAGATTTAACTGTTAGCCTCTTGGCTTGAGACATATATAAATATTATATATATACAAACCGCTTTAGCATATTAAAACAACTAATTCATAATATGATTACTGAAATGAACAATTACTAAGCCGTCTTCTTAGTAGATGATACTATTAAGCTGCAGAACTGTAGTAATAGGTAGGCACTTAAATTTATAAAAAAGCAATTAAAAAATGGGCTAATATTTTCTTACAATTTTATTTAAATACATATATTGGGCTCATAAATTTAGAAAAGCATTTGAAAACGTCATTTGGAAAATTATATTAAAAATCTTAAAACAGGAAGGAATAAAATCGAAAGAGAAAATAAATTTGTTATAGGTTAAAAATAAAATGAGAGAGTCTTCTGTTTTTTAAATAAAATAATTTTTAATTATTTCTAGAGACTATAGTTTCGAAGGCATTGCCTTCATCATCAGTCTATCACAAATATTTCAAATTAGTTACAAATTAAGATTTATACATTGAAAATTTTGAAAAATATATAATGTCTTTTTCTTCATGTTTCCTCTTGGGACATTAGAATGTAACTGGAGCAATATCTGGGTTACTCTTTTGTTTAGGCTTTTTCTAAAGAGTTTTACCTGAATGAATGGAATGTTTTTAAAAAAGGGTCATTGATAATTCTCACACATAGATATGACACAGATCACACACTGTTGCACACTCGGGCGTGCCTCCGGCACGCCTGTCCCAGCTATTCCCCCGTGGCGGAGCCCGGCGGGCGGCGTCCTTCGAATGAAAGCATGAGGTGTCCAAAATTGATTATCCTTTATGTGTAAATTGTTTTTTTTTTTTTTTACAAATATAGTTGACCTGGCCACGCGCTGCTGTGGCAAAAGTCTATGTTATAGCACAGTTATAGTAAACAATTCTAAGAGGAATTCGATAAGAGAACATCAGTCACGGAGTCCACGTTATGCTTTTCCACAGAAATAAAAAGCAGGATCTTCCTTATTTTGTCTTTACTATAACCTAGTATTGTCACAAATTATTTACGAACAAAGATGAAAATGTTGAGGTTGTATGCACACAAATTCACGGATTGAGATTTAGCAGCATTACACCCACAATTAATTAAAATGTTCTTAAGACCATAGATATTAAGCAGAAATCAATGCTAAAATGTAATTTTATCTGATTTATTATTTCATTTGTTCTTACAGTCACAGTATATTACAGTATAATACAGTAACAACATGTGACGTTAAAACTCATGAATGAGGTAGGTAAAATATATGTCCTTAAACTTTTAAAAATGATGAATATCGTTTTTTTTAACAAATACTTTCAATTTCAATTTATGCAATACCAATTGAAAATAATGCTTTGGTTAACCATATTCTAGCTAACACAAAATAGATTCAATATTGCTTCCAACACGTGAACACGCGTATAGTTGCCCATGAGAAAACATGGATTTTCCAAATCTAAACCAGCAAATGGACATTATTATCTAGAGATTTATTTCGAGAGGAATACGGTTAAAAGCAACGAATTGAAACTGTAGCCTTTGAAGCGGTGCGGTAGAATCTGATGGTATCATCGGAATACGTAAGTGCAGAGGACCATTTTCCTTCGAAATCTCTCCCGTGCCAAAATGGTTGCTTCAAGAATGTTTCCGGTGATCTTTTGACACTAAACGCGTACCAAGCTACATACTGAGGTGGATCTCAAATTATGGATAGAGAATAATAGGGGAACCATCTTAACGAACATTGCGGTGGCATTCCAGGAGTTATCTAATGAATTTAAAAATTCAATTGAAAATTTACACTATACATTTCATCAACAACAGTATCGATTGATTTAAAAGATATCGGACGTTTATAAACAACTGTTGTATTCTAGCATCACATCATAATGCGTTTGGCTGCCAAAAATCGCCCGTTGACTGAGAGCCATTCATGATTCAAATAATTATTTAGTATTCCGGGAAAATACTTGAATCACAGTTTTTATCCTGGGAACGAAAGTGCAAAAAATTGTCTGTATAATGCATCTGTGTATTTGGTTGCAGTTCTATTTTACCGTTCTAATTTCAAGTAGTTGTCGGAAAATATTTTTAAAGGATGATTCATTTTTGCAATTGTAATTTCTACATATTTCTATAGTCAATCGAAGTGTTTCAACACTTCGCCATAAGAATGATTGTTTCAAGTTCATACACCATCCAGAAAGTAGAGTGATATAATCCGGCAAGGTCTCATTAGGTTACCTAATAAAAGTAAGATAGCAATACACCGAAAAGTTTATTATTGCTGTTTAAATCTTGCATGTTCTGTTTAATGCTCATGAATATTTAGTGCCATTGTGCATCAACTCAAATGATAGAATTCTTCGCAACACTGCAGCTATTCCACTATTCTTTGATGCTACATTGCATCTGGTTTATTATGAACGCGTCCAATGGCAGCTTGAATGTTGAATGTGCTGTTCGCCCATCATCTAGTAGTAGCCGCAATGCCCATTTATTAAGAATGCGATTTTTGTTGCAACTGTAATTTTTGTGGTATATTAAATCAACTGAGGATGAAAATGTCTGTACTGTTCCATTAAAAGTATCCAAGAAAAATACTATTCAGCAGCAACATGTCGCCATATAATCCGATCATGTATTAATTGTTCTGCTGTCAGTAATGGTTCACTGTTCACGATAATTGCTGCTAAACTTCCATGGTCAATAGGTTTCTTCTTCGTTGTAAATCGGCATTAGACTAAGTCGGAGTGATGATTGCGGTGATGGCATACCATAATGATTTTTGGTGGTAATTTGAAATAAGAAATCAATAGCAACTCGATCAATAACCAATGCTTCATTGCAGAATTCTGGTGTATAATCTGTAGTTTTGGCATTGATTTGTCGGTCTAATTCGGTGCAAGATGCTCCTGTCAGGCCACTTTCATCCATCGAGTTTTTAACGGACGTAACGCCTGAGCGGCCCCAAATGACGTCATTTGTAGCAGAATTAAATTTGCGTATCTACGGCAAAAATAATTTGAATCATTTGAATTGTCAAAAAGAAGGATACAGCGCTCCGGCGGAGCGGGTAGAGGTGACAAGTATCCCTTTTCCTGATGCGCAGCACATGCCGGCTGCTTCATTCCGAAATTTCAATGCCTGACAATATTGAGATATTCTATCCATTCCACCGATAGCAATTTTAATGCGCTGAGTAGCATATCTGGTGCATATTCAAAAGGCAAGCCGAAACGAATGATGCACGGCACGAGCGGCTGATCCTGCTGCCATCGATCTGTACTCGTACTGTAGCGCCATGTTTCTGTTCTCGTGCCGTCTTCTTGTTCTCGGGAATATAGTTGCAGACGTTCGTCTCGCTGGTTCTTGAGATTCTTTAGCACGACTTTCTGCAGTCCTGATTTTGAAATGCATTTTGTTTTCTGATTGTTCTGGTAATTGCTGAGCTCTTTTCAACATCGTTTGCGTCGTGCTGCTGTTGCTCTTGCTGTTGAGGTTAATTTTCGGCAATGCATTCGAAAATAATAATTTAATCGTTTAAAAATTAGAACTGAAAACATATCATAGCACATTGAAATAATAAGTGCAAAATAATTTCTGTATTAGGTTAAATAAAAATAATATAAAATAGCCAATTGAAAAAAGTGTGAGAGCTTGTTAATTTTTCTCATTGATATATTAATTAACTTTATAAAACTATGTGATATTACTTTGCGATGTATAAATTGAAATAATTATTAATATTTTTAATAGAGTGTTTAAATAAAAACAATAAAAAATATTTGTATTTTTGCATTGACATTTTAATTAAATTTTACAATTATGTGATAATACTGCATGTTATTATTATTCAAATTAAATTATAAAGTTTGATCAGAGAAGCAAATGTAAAAAACAGGATTAATTTCACTGTAATATCTTCATTATAATATGAATGCATCACACTTCAGTCTAAGTAATGACGTATTGCTGCTAACACCAAAAATTTAAAAAGTGGTGGAAATAATTGAATTTACGGTATTTCGTTCATTACAAAATAATGATTCACTTTGCATAGCGTCAACAACACGTGGTAATTGTGCTGTTAAAATGCTTGAAGTATGACACGTTCGTAGATTTGGTACTATAGCAGCGCCATCTATTGGATCTACTTACTCAACCTAGTCGAAAGGTATCGACATCTGCTAGAATCCATTTGGAAATTGGGTGACTACTAAATAATAACAGACAAATACCAGCAATAAATTGGTACTGCGACTATAATTTGAGATTTGGAACCATTCTACTTCTTGATCGAACTTCATGGTAAGGTGCGAATTTTATTATAATCGGTTCAGTGGTTTAGAGTCCATTGAGATCAAACATAGACACGAGTATTTACATATTAAGATAATATATATTTAAAATAGCTTGGCAATTAACCTCTGCCAACCACGTTTTTTCATTAGTAGCTCAACCACCATTTTAAAAATGGCTACGCTAAAAAACACAGTTATGGCATATAAATTTTTTTCAAGTACGGTTTTAAGACTGTTCTACCTATAGGGAACTCATGATAAAAATCAGGGGAAAATTGAAAAATCATGAGCAACAAATTTTATTTATATTGGGCGATTTGAAATGGATTGACCCATTTATAAACTATACCTACGTTATTTTAGACTTACTATTGTGTGTCGCAGCTACAAATAGTTTGAGAAACACTGCTATAATGTAATAGAAAACTAGAATGCATTGCAAATTAATTTCTATAATGTAATAGAAAACTAGAATCCAGTGGAGGTTTGTGCGTCTAGAAACCGGATATAATTTTTTTTATTAATGTTATCGAATGCAAGAAGGGGGACACCAAGAAGATGCAGGCCCTATAAATCTTGAATGACACCGAATTACCGAAGAGAAGGAGAACTTGATCAAGCGAAAGGGTGAAGGCGTAGTTGTCTGTGCTCCTAGGTCTTGAGGGTTTGAAGATTATAAGTGTCGGGAAAGACAGAGACTGAGAGAGAGTTGCAGTTGCTTGAAGTAATGGGGACAAACGAAGTGGTTCGGCTCTTTTGCAGAATAGTTGTTCCTAATGACCGCTTCAAAAAAATATTTTATGGATTTTATATCACTTTCCCATAAGGTTCCGAGTGAGGGGGAATAAGGGGGATGTGCTTCCACGTTATCAACTGTTTGTTGCAATAATTTCTTACATTCAAACTTTCTGCATGGTTTCGTATGGCCTCCCATTCTTTTTTGAGAAGGACTTTGGCTCCAACAAAGGTAGTTCCGTTATCACAGTGGATCTCCTCTGGTGCTCCTCTTCTGGACACAAGCCGTTGCAGAGCTAGGAGAAAACTGTTAGTGGTGAGATCTGCCACTAACTCGAGATGTATTGCATGAGTAGTGAAGCAGATAAAAATTAGGCCATATGCCTTATGTGGACGTATCCCTCTACCTCTCTTATAATATATTTGAAGCGGTCAGAAGAAATCTGATCCGCTGATATGGAATGGCCTGGAGACTCGAACTCGTACAGGAGGAAGATCACCCATTTTCTGAGTCATTGGGTTGAAACGCGAATGTTGGGAGTCGGCGAATCGGGTGTTTTCCTGTGCTAGGAATTATTGATTTTAACTCATCAGAGCACATGCCATGATGATATCTATAAAATAGACAAAGCCTGGAAACGCTTCTACGATGACCCAGCTAGTCGAGAGAGGCATTAAGACTCGGCTCGTCTATTATTATGATTGCTTGTTTCTGAATTGCCTCCTGAGTGGTCAGAAAGAATGGATGCCCCTCTCCATAGAAGAAAATTTTCTTGGATGGGGTAAAAAATTTTGTTTAAAAAAATTGCATTTTTTTATAATTAAGTTTATAAAAATATAATGAAAGTGAAAAAATACAGTTATTTTATAAAAAGAATCTTAAAACGTTGATTAAATTTCCAAACTTTTCAAGGAGAAATTTTCGCTTTATAAAAATGTAAAAAATTATTTCCTTATGGAAGATAAATCTTTCTCCAGAAACGTTTGAAATTAATAAACATTTTGAGATTGTATTTTTTTAAATTCAATAAATTAAACAATATTTTTTTTTTCAAAATTTAATAAACATAAAAAATTTTAAAGTTTTTTTTTTATAGCTTAGAATTCGAGAAAAGCCACTATAAATTTAAAATTTACAAAAACACATTAATTGATCAAACAACCATTCTCACCACCATGCATATGTTTCAAAAGCAAGAAATAAATCTAATAGGAAATTCAGCTTTATCTAACTCCCTCGGTTTTCTTGGGTCATCGTTGAAACGTCTCCCTAGCAGAAAATTATTCGACGTTTTCTATAAGTAATAACAGCACCATTCTCTTGATACCAGTTCGTTGGTCTGACAGAGAGACAGAGACAAGCAGACGGACATTGTACCTGCACTAATAAGGTCCCGTTTTACTTTTGAGCGAAAGACAAAAAGTGCTATGTCACGATATCGATTTCCCCTTCCCCAAAACATCTGCGACTCTCAACAGTCAACATGTCTGTCTCCAGCGTTTGACTTTCTTCTTGAAGTTTGCCCTTAATTTGCTCGATCGTCGTATGACATTCTTACATCCCGTCCTTTGGGTAACTTCAAAATAAATAAACTGCAACGGATCGTTGCTAAACTTTATCCAAATTCATTTGAAATATTAATAAGCTCAAGCTTGAGTTGTTTACCAAAAAAGAATTTAGTCTTTTTGATTTTAAGTCGATTCTTCCACGTTTTCAGTAGAGGTTGCCATTAATGTTAAAGGACACTTTTGTCCGTCTATTGATTTAAAAAAAAAAATAGTCAAAACATCAAAAATGAAATGCAATAAGGTTATTCCTCTAGTATTAGATAAGAATCGATCGTTATTTTTGATTTTAAGCCGATTCCTCCATGTCTTCAGCAATGGTTACCAATAATAATCGAAGGGTCAAAAATCTAATGTAGAATTATTATTCCTTAAGTAATAGATGAGAATCAATCGCTATTTTTGATTTTAAGTCGATTCCTCCATGTCTTCAGCAATGGTTACCAATAAAAACCGAAACCTCAAAAATCCAATATAGAATGGTTATTCCTCAAGTACTAGATGAGAATCAATCGCTATTTTTGATTTTAACTCGATTCCTCTATGTTTTCAGCAATGGTTACCAATAAAAACCGAAACGTCAAAAAACCAATATAGAATGGTTATTCCTCAAGTACTAGATGAGAATCAATCGCTATTTTTGATTTTAGCTCGATTGCTCTGTCTTCAGCAATGGTTACCAATAAAAACCGAAACGTCAAAAATCCAATATAGAATGGTTATTCTTCAAGTACTAGATGAGAATCAATAGCTATTTTTGATTTTAAGTCGATTCCTCCATGTCGTCAGCAATGGTAACGGATAAGAAAACAACGCGGTTGCTATGGTTACTTATAAAATTTCCTCCCAAATTTTTACCATTTCATAGCGAGAAGCCTAACCATTCTTACTTAAGTTAGGTTAAATAAGCTATATTAAAACGATCAAATGAATAAATATTATAGAATTTAAAATTAAAAAAAGTTCTATTTTACTATAGAGTAAAGTACTTTAAAATATGATTTTACTAAAAACTTTATTTAACCTTTTTTGTGGTTCCCAAGGTACTTAATTAGGATATTAAATTTCATCAAAATTGGTTAAGTCATTTTCAAGATATTTAGAAAAAACTAAAAAAGTACTGGAATAAAGTACTAATTATTATCATTTCCGTCCATAATTTAATTTATAATTTGAAAGTTTATATTGGGAAAATAAGGACAAGTTTTTTATGTGTGACTTTTTTATTTATCCACCAACGTTGGTGGATAAATAAAAAAGTCACACATAAAAAACTTGTCCTTATTTTCCCAATATAAACTTTCAAATTATAAAGTACTAATGTTTGTGGACCGATATGTACCAAAAACTAATCAGCGCTTCATTTTGTTAAACTAATGGTAGGTTTTCAATTTCATTTCAATCAGCGCAAAGGTGTGGAAAAAATCGTGGACTAAAAAAACGATAACACACACACACACACACACACATACATACACACATCCATCCATCCATCCATCCCCACGCACTTCCAAAAAAATGGCACTTTTTGGCCTCTCGACGAGATTCCAGGTAATCTTTGGCAAATCCGTCACGTGCTAAAATTCAATCTCATTTAATACTTCAATTTGTGACCTTAATTGAGTCTATGGGTTCCGTAGTCTTTAGCTGAGGACCCTTTGAAGTCGCGCTTGCCGCGAGAGCGATTCCAATACTTTCTCCCATGCTTCGCATTGGATAAAGTAAAAAGTCTGATGATGTCGAATCGGGCGAACATGGAGGCCAATTGAAATTTGAATTTCATGAAATTATTAATAATAAATAAATAAATAAATAAATAAAAAAAAATAATAATCTCCAAAGAATTAAAATTACAGAGAATAAATTTTTAATATTATGAAATAAAAATAGAAAAAAATAAACTACAACGGATCGTTGCTAAACTTTATCCAAAGTCATTTGAAATATCAATATGTTTATTCCTTTATTATTAATCAGATATCACTGGCTATTTGCGGTCCATGTTTAAAATAAAATAATAAAGAATTTAAAAAAAGTACTATCTTACTCTAGAGTAAAACACTTTAAAATATAATTTTACTAAAAACTTTATTTAACCTTTTTTGTGGCCCAAGATCCTTAATTAGAATTTTAAATTTTATCAAAATTGGTTAAGTCATTTTCAAGATATTTAGAAAAAACTAAAAAAGTACTGAACTAAAATACTAATGTTTGCTTGCCAATATGTACCAAAAAGTAATCATCGCTTCATGTTGTTAAAATAATGGTAGGTATTCAATTTCATTTCAATCGGTTCAACAGTGTGGAAAAAATCGTGGACGAAAAAAACGACCACACACACACACATTCCTTCATTCACCTGCACAGACTAAATGAAAAAATCGCACTTTTTGGCCTCTGGACGAGACCCCATGTATTTTTGGTCTTTTCTACGGCGTGTGACCTCCCCCAAATTATTAATGGCCCTACAAGAATCACAGACAATGCCAATGAAAAATCCAATCTTCTCGATCTTTTCATCACTTCCCACCCTTCATCATATGAGGCTAAAATTTAGGCATATCTGACCGCAATTTGATAAAGATTAAAACCTCCGCCAATTTACCAAAACCCCCATCAGCCCGCACCAACCCCAGGAAAATCTGGCTATTCGATAAAGCCGATTGGGATGACATGCGTGACTTTTTTGCCGCTTACCGGTGGAATGATCTCTGCATCAGAGATAAAAACGCTTCAGAATTCGTAGGTGCCTTTGTGAGGAAATACAAACAGGCCTAGAAAATCCAGGTCCCTTAAAGTCGATTAAAGAAATGCAAGGATTCTAAAAGCCCTGTTTTTTTTTTTTTTTTTTAATGCAATCGAATGCAAGAAGGGGCACCAGTAAAGCGCAGCCCCCATGGATTCAAAGACAGACCCCAGGTTACCAGAGGGAAGTTGATTATGAGGGTAGACGTAGGTGTTGAAAATTAGTTTCTGAAGGTCGGTGACGAGTGTGCTGGGAAAGATGGAGGCTGGGAGAGAGTTCCATTTTGGGTCATGGGGATAAGGGCTGGCGAATGAAGTACCGCACTTAATTTGACCGCGAAAGAGTACAGAGCTGGCAAAACGGCAAAGTGCTACGAGCAGTATGTTTGGGGGTTCATTGATTTTATCTCATCAGAGCTACCCAGTTGTGATAGCACCTAAGGTGAAAGGGCAGAGATGATTTTTCGATGAGCTGGAAGGAGGTTGAGGAGTCGGTGAGGGAGTACTCTGTCAATTAGCCTGACGGCTCGTTTCTGAAATTGCATCCAGGAAAGCAAGAGAATATTTGAGGTCTTCCAGGAGCAGGTGCCAAAATGAGAGGTGACAGGGCCGGATTTGGGCCTTGAAGATGGTGATAAGATGTGGGGACTTGTAAAATCGCTTGGACCTGAATAAGTAGCCAATCTTCCTTGCTGCAGATTTCGCCACAGAGGAGATGTGTTCATTCCAAGACAGGTCAGATGCGAGAGAGATGCCCAACATGGATAGGTTGTCACACATTTTCAGGGTATTCGAATCGAAGTGAATATCAGGGAAATTTTTATTTTCGCGCCTAGAAATTAGACAACATTGAGTCTTGCTTGCATTAAAGTTAACTAAATTTTGAGAGCCCGATTTATTCAGTTTGTCAAGGTCGAGAGTGATTGAGGAGGCAACATTGATTCGATTATTCGGGAGTGAGGGTTTGACGTGCAGAGTGCTATCGTCGTAGTTTGTTAAACAATGTGGAGATGGCGTCCGTGAAAAAAACAAATCTTTTCAAAAATGGCAACTTTCACGTCTAGAATGTGACCGAATTGCATTTACCAAATCGCGAAGCTCTTGCAAAAAAATTATCTCTGAGGCAAAAAAATTATTCGATCAGAGGATAGCTGACCGTCTCGCATCTTGCCCCAATGGAAAACGGGCCTTTTTCTCTTTACACAAGGCAATAAATAGACATTTCGCGTCTCCCCCCACTGAAAAAACTGAATCTCTAGCCTCCTATTTTTCCACTAACTCCACTTTAGATGACAAAGGGCTTAACCCGCCCACTTATACCCCCAAAACCAACCTCATGGGAAAAATAATTTTCAGGCCCCAAATAATCATAAAAGCCATTAAAAAATTAAAATCCAATTCCGCCGCTGGCCCGGATGACATCCCACCAATTCTCATTAAAAAATGCGCCCCTGAACTTGCCCCTATTTTATCCAAGCTATTTCAACTCTCTTATGAATCGGGCATATTCCCCAAAAGCTGGAAAATAGCCAGAGTCACACCTATTCCTAAAAAAGGAAACTCTTCACAAATCTCTAATTACAGACCTATCACGATCACCTCTGTTCTTCCAAAATAATGGAAATGGTTATAAACCAATACGTCCTTCGTCACTTAGAAAATAATAAAATAATTCACGATATGCAATATGGATTTAGACAAAATCGTTCCACAGGCGACATCTTAACCTATGTCACCCACACCTGGAACAAAACTCTAGAGGCCGGAAAAGAAACCCTCGCTGTAGCCCTAGATATCTCTAAAGCTTTTCACCAAGTTTTGCACAAAAATCTTCTTGACAAACTGACAGCCTTTGGATTCACACCAACACTTCACAAATGGATAGAAAGCTTTCTGACAAACCGTTGTATCAAAGTTGTGGTGGATGGAATGTCATCTGAATCGTTCTCCACAAACGCTGGTGTTCCCCAAGGCTCTGTAATCTCCCCCACACTCTTCCTAATTTATATAAACGACCTTATCGATCAAACGTCAAACCCCACTCATTGTTACGCCTACGATAGCACTCTGCACGGCAAACCCTCACTCCCGAATAATCGAATCAATGTGCCTCCTCAATAACTCTCGACCTTGACAAAACTGAATGGGTTACCAGTCAGCTTGTTTTTACTATACGTAAGCAAGACTCAATGTTGTCTAATTTCAGGCGCGAAAAATAAAATTTCCCGATATTTACTTGATCGAAATACCCGAGAAAATGTGTTACAGCCTATCCATGCTTTGGGCTCTGTCGTATCTGACCGTCTTGGAATGAACACATCTCCTGTAGAATCTGCAGCAAGGAAGATTGGCTTCCTTATTCAGTTCGTTGATTTTTCAAGCCCCACATCTTCTCACCATCTACAAGGCCCAACCGCCCCTGTCTCGAATACGGCTTTCATCTATGGAAGCCGAATATTCCCTTGCTACCCTGGATGCACCAGAAACGAGCCGTCAGGCTAATGACACTGACTCCTCGACCTTCGCCAGCTCATCGAAGAAATGTCTCCTTGCCCTTTCCCCTTTATAGGGTGCTATCACGGCAGGTTCGATGAGATAAAATCAATACTCCCCTCCCCCCCAAGCATGCTGTGTACGGGCATCGCGTTTTGCCGACTCCCCCAACACTCTTTCTGTGGTCAAATTAGGAAAAGTGCCCGAATCACCCCCCATTCGCCACGTAAGTCCCCCACATCTTCGCTGGAACTCTCTTCCAGCCTCCATATTTCCCAGCACTTATAATCTTCAAACCTTCAAAACCCGAGTGCATAAACACCTACGTCTACACCTTCTCACTTAATCAACTTTCCCTTCTCTTCGGTAATGCAAGGGTCTTTCGAGATCCATAGGAGCTGCATCTTTACTGGTGCACCCCTTCTTGCATTCGATTGCATTAAAAAAAAGTCCAAATACGGAACGTATAGCGAGCGGCGAAATTACTAGCTTAATTAATCAGCTTGGTCTGTAGTTTTGGAGACTTGCAGCCTGTGGAAGACCAGAAGGTGGCGGGCGTAATAATTAAATAAATTTTAAATTTTAACATGCAGATTGATACATGGTATTTAAATAATTCTAAATCGAAAGATGGAAATTATTATGTAATTAAAAGGTATCTTATATTTTTAAATGAGCAATTCTTGTATATATATATACTATATATCCAATCGGGTTCTCGAAATGGGCTCTAACGATTTCGCTAAAATTTGGTGTACTTATCAAGTATCATGAGTTATTAGTTGTGTCAAATTTTTAATCCGATTGAATTAAAGGAAGGTGGTGTAAATTAGTCATGTCGCAAAATAAATATTTTAATCGTTCATATCTCGTCTTCGGTAAGTCGCAGAGTCTTGAAATTTGAACCTTAAGCTATCTAGAGGCTACAAAAAGTACCACTAGATTTTGGCTAAAATAGAAGTACCAGAAGTCGATGTTTGCGTACGTGAGAATGTACCCCCTGGGTTTCTCAACCATAAATCTCAGAAGTACGAAATTTGAAACTTAAGCTTGATATAGGCTAGAAGGAGTACAGGAAACTTTTGCTTGAAATCGGAACACCGGAATTTGACATTTATATGAAAGATTTTTCGTTTTTTTTTTATTTTCTCAAAAACGGCACAAACAATTTTTTTTTAAATAGGTATACTTATCATGTCATGAGTTATTAGTCGTGTATAGATTTTAATCAGATTGAAATAAAGGAAGGGGGTGTAAATTAGGAGTGTCGTAAAATAAATATTTTAATTGTTCATATATCGTCTTCGGTAAGTCGCAGAGCCTTGAAATTTGAAACTTTTAGAGGCAAAAATCTACCGAGCATCGCTCGGTGCTCCAAGCACTTATAATAATATATTACGGTAAATCGTTAACCACGTTCTATTATTTTCAATATCAATTTGCAAGTAAACTCCAAGTATTTTAAATTAATTAAATTAAATGTTTTTAAATAATGTCATCTCTTAATTTCCATTTCGTCTATAATTTTTAATCTTTTGGCATTTACAAAACTAATTGTAGTTTGAAATAGTTCTTTTTAATCTTTTTATTATTTCCCTATTATTAATTTTAAAAATGTCGCTGAATTATTTCTAGCTTTTCTTTTTATACCCTGCTCATAGCAATTTTCTTCCATAAATTACCAGTTATTTTATAAAATAATCAGTTGAATGACTTATTTTCTTTAAATCAAAAATTTCTTTTAGCAATAAAATTTTATTATAAAATTACCACCAGTATTGCACCCCATACATTACCAATAATGAAACCAGTCTACAATCTTAATGACTACGAGTATATTGCTTTTGCTAAACCATGAGCCTCGTAAAAGTTAAAGTTACCTCAGCATAGACATAAAAAGGTAATTCCGCAATTCAATAACACAGGATTTGAACGGATTTAAAGATTTTTATTTGGTTTCGCCTTGACTCCCATTAAAATGCAACTTAAAATTACTATATTTTATTTTAATGAAAAGGCGAATAAGTGAATAATTATATTACTAAAGAAACTATCATCTTTTAAGTAAGCCGAAAGTAAATCTTCAATAAAATCGCAACAGGTTATTATATACTTAATCCGAGATGAAATTAATTATTTTCAATTATATGCCAGAGGGGTTGTATTCACCCCCTCAGAAATCGAACCTATCATATATATCACGCTAAATATTTCCTAAGGGGTAAAAATAACCCTTCTGATATATAAATAATAAGCTGACGTTCAAATAAATAAATAATAAGCTGTGTTCTGATGTGGCCATCCACTTGACTTTACCATACAACCTGGCCCCTCACTTATAGTTAATATTTAATAAAATTATTTATAATCATGTAGGGGAGGGGGGTTTGTTTTTGCATTTTTAGACTCCTGGGGGCCCACTGATTATGTATACAAAATTTGGTTGAGTTTGGTAAATGGCCAAGATTTTCATTTTTTGACCCTACACCGCCCCCCCCCCATTTTGGGCGGTTAGTTTTTGCGTTTTTAGACTTTTGGGGTCCCACTGATTATGTATACAAAATTTGGTTGAGTTTGCTCAAATGGCTTAGATTTTTAATTTTTAACCCCCCTCCACCCCCCTTAATTTTGGGTCGATATTCACCAAAATCTAATCAGCTCTTAATCTCAATGGACCAAAACTAAGTGTGAAATTTGGTTTCGATATTCACGCTAGCTCGTCCACAAAAATTTGATAACACACAGACTAATTAACTAACAGACATTTCGACTAAACAATTATTATCTCAAAAAATATAATTTTTTCGATGTTCACTTATTAGGACTTGAGAGCGAAATGCCATGGTTTCATTCATTTTTTTTTAATTAAAATAGTTTCAGCCGTTTTTGAGATATTTCGAAAAAATAATGAAAAAAAAAACACTTTTTTCATACACGATTACAATACTTGACCATACCTTGTATGGTAAAGTAAAAATAATCCATTCCTTCTCAAATCTAATAGATTACAACCTCTTGTGATTTTCTTAGAAATTTAAACTATATTTCCATCGGTAAATTGAAATCTTATTTTCGAATGTAAATAATTAAACTGCGTTTGATATACCTACTATAATAGTGTGGGCAGAAATGGTTTAATGATCTAGTTTTAAGTAAACATAATGGCTAAAATTTCCTTAACTCTCTTTATCAAATATTTAGATAGTAAACTAAAGATGAAAGCAAAGACTAGGAAACTATATTCTTAAATAAATAATATTCAGCAGAAGAGAAGATTTTTCATTTATTTTAATGATCTAGTTTTTTCTTGCCAAAGAAGTAAACATAATGGATAACATAGTAAATTGAGGCTGAATGCAAAGACTACCAAACTATATTCTTAAATATATACAATTTAATTAAATAATTTTCACCAGAAGAGACGATTTTAAATTTATTTTGAAATAATTATCCTACAGTCTTCTTAATTTATTACCTTTTTTTACTCTCTAGTTAATCGTATTTAATAGAAATATATAGGTCAATATCATTCGGCAATTTTCGCATCTTGACGTTTTTCGATCCTCCGCCCACACTTTTAGTTCGGTTTTTATCAGCGCTACGTCCCGGAAATAAATATTGCTTCAATATTCGTATGAAAATATGTATAAATTTATTATGTATATCAATTGGTCTTTATTATTGTTTTGTTACTTAATTTTGTTTGAAAACAAAAGAGAAAGAAAAAATTATGGGCCTTGTCCGTATGTACATATTCCTTAATAAATAGATGTATATTTTATAGTTAAGAAATAAATTACAATTCTTTTATAAAACAATATAAATTCGTTTTATCGTGTATCTAACGTTTTAAGCATATTATTTCTTTTAAAATTCATAAAAAAAAAATATTTCTAAAAATCTTGGCACATTTTCTTATAATAGCATATATGTGATTTTTGTTGCTTTTGATGAGTTTTTATTATTTAGATTCACTATATTTTCTAAAATTAAATATTTTTCTTTAATAATAATTTTGGTATTAGCGAAATCCCCACTAGGTCTTAGATTAGTTGAGTGATGGTAGATTTTTAATTTTTAGTTTTTATTGATTATTGGTGTCTTCAAATTCTTGTATTTATTATTTATTTCATTATTCTATTTTACTTATGAATTATAATTATGAATACTCAAACATTCATGCTATATTTAAACGTGGTAAAAAATATTTTTGGCAAAAATCATTTAGTAGAGTCCAAGGGGTGAACCGCGACCTAATATCTTGTACACCTACTTCCACTTCCACTTTCATTTCCAAGTAGAAGGATCAACAGATGTAGGGGCATTATCTAATGAATTCCAAAATAATTCCACATAATTCCAAAGACGTGTACACCTAATTCCAATCGCAGTTCACCCATCGGTATGCTCATACTAAATATTATTTAAAAAATAATAAAATTAACGATTCCCAATATTCAATTAGAACTAAATTCTATCTAGTCATTCCATTAATCTAGGACAATACAAAAAGTTACTTCAAGAAACAAAACAGGCTCAGGTTCTTAAAAAAAAACAACCAATCTCTATGAATAAAGCAGTATCTTCGCCTTAAATGATATGATTGTGGACATCGTGAATTTCCTATTATGGTCTTTTTGAGTTAGCCACATCACGTTCTGGCCATTTTTATAAGTGCTATATTTTTTTTTGCTCAATGAGCGTTTTCGTTCTTTGAGCCTAACATATATACAGGTGGAGGGTCAGCAGAAAATTTTGAGGGGCGGTAGGTCAAAGCTTAGAGAATATATATATTTTTAAATTTCTATTTAAATATTGAATTTTTTGAATTTTTTTCATAAGTAGAATATTCTTAATTACTTATACAGTTATGCTTAAATACAAAAACACATGCTGTACATTAAATTGAACATAGTTTAGGGTTGAAAGTCAGTGCTGTTACAGAATTTTTTATTCAATCCCAGGGTCCACAAGTGACCACCCCCCCTCCCCAGCGGACGCCTATATATATATATATATATATATATATATATATATATATAGTACACGTCCCCTGGACCCCGCTTACAGCCCCCGACCGAAACCCCGCACCTCGCCCCCTCTACCACAATTTACATCCCCACTCCCGCCTCCCGCCCCAGCACCCAGTTTTTTAATTTCTACCCTTCTAGTAGCCCACAGATTATGTGTATATAGGCATATAAATAAATAGTTTTTAAGGAATTTGATGTTGGTTCTCGGTGAAACATTTTTTTTATTATCCAATAATCATATAAATAAATACGTTATAATTATTTTTTTAAATTAAATAACAATTTGTTCAGTTTTATAATTAATTAAATTGTCAAATTCTAATATTTAATATTTGTGGGATTTAAAACACGATTTTTAATTAATTAAATTGCCCAACTTTTAATATATATTAATAATAATTGTAATGATCTTTTTGTGTGATTTAAAATTAAAAAAAAACAATTATTTATTAAAAGGAAATTGAATAAAAATTCAATTATACATTTTTATCGAGACAACCACCTGTGAATAATTATTTCAATTAACAAAAAACCAATCAAAAACAACTTAGCCGAAGATGAGACCATGACAGATCGAAATGTCAACCCAAAAAGCCCCTAACCCGTGAATTTAAAATTTAACTTTCGCTTTCATTTAATGTTAATATATATATATATATATATATATATATATATATATATATATATGTGTGTGTGTGTGTGTGTCGCCTTCGAGAGCAGACGCGTTTGTACTCGCTGGTCTCACCTCTCCGCATTCAGGTTCCGTTGCTGCGGAACTATGAGGATATAATTGCTGAAAATTCGGGGGTGAGTACCTGAGAGCAGTATCTGTTAGGGGCCGCGGCCCCAAGGGCGTAAGCCTAAGGGGTCGCCTGGCGGGGTCAATTCTTTCCCTTAAAAGGTTTCTTGTCTCTGGGGGAGGTGCTTCTGGTCCTAGGGCCAGGAACTTAGCTTTGGGGGATGGGTGGCATTTTTTTCTGCATGTCCCAAAATTTTTATCAAGATCAGACCAGGGTAAAGCCCTCCAATGTTCATTTTGGTGTTTATTTTTGAGAAATTTGCAAATGGCGGCTTCAGAATTCTCCTAACAAGGAGAGATGACGTCTATCTAGACGTCACCACGGTGACGTAGTCCACACGAATTATATTGGCGATCGGCTACAGCTTGCCCCTGACAGTCAGGCTACAAACTTAATATCTCTGTTCGCCCGGCTTCCCACCCACTAGGCGCTTTTCTTTTTGTTTATTGTGCTAATCAAGTGACATTGGAGGGTAGTAAAGGTGATCCTATGGGCTGGAGAATTGAAGAGGGGCATATAGTTGATCCAATTTTTTGCCCCTGGACACTGGGCGACCACCTATGAATCTTTGTATTTTTGGTTGTCTAACTCCAGGGGCTAGTTAAAATTTGCGCCCTGACAGTCGGGCAACAAACTTAACATATCTGTTGACCCGGCTGCCGACCCACTAGGAGTTTACATTCTTGTTTCTTTGTCATCCGGCACCCTCACAACACTTTGTTTGCCGAGGTGGCCTGCATTTAGGAACACTGGGCTCATGCAACCATATTATCATCCCCACAGGCTACTCATTTTTCATCCCTCCCCAGAGATATCCCCAACACACAGTTTTATAAATATGTTTCATGCTGCTCTCTCGGTGCTCCCCCCTTGTGAACCTGCCCGACATAAGGAAAATTACAACGGCGGAACTCACTCAAATTTTTTCGTTTTTTTTTCATCTTCTGACACCCCTCGCAGCGCTGCCAATCACTATTTATTAAATCACACCATCACTTCATAATCATAATTCCATTATTTATTTAATCATTACATTTCATTTCTCATTTCAGGTCGACAGCGTTGCGAGGCTAGTGGTTTTACATTTTAACGTACTCTTAACGTAAAAACGCAAATAGGGACGAGACGCACACGTGCCGAGAACATTCCAATTCCACGCCCTATGGCCCTCCTACCAATATAGTCACCCTGACGGGCCGCAGCGGTGTGAAGAAACCTGTTTTCTACAGCCCCCACCCCCGGTCACGTGTGTCGTCTAGATTTTAAATTATCAAGGAAGCGCTAAGGTCGGACTGAGCCGGTACTCTGTCTGGTAAGCCAACCTCCAACCTCAGCGCAAAAAGGGGGCTCTGGCGTGGCTTCGGCCTTAAAGACAGGTCAAATTTAAGAATTTACATTTTCATCCCCCAGCCCATAAGTCTGTGGGATAGACCTGCACTTCCTAAACTCAAACATGTCCGCTACGAAATGCGTGTGCCCACACTGCAACAGGGCATTTCGTAAAAATAAGGTCCTCGGCGTACATATGGCCACCAAACACAAAGATGCCCACAACGTCGCTATTGATATCCGCGCGAAGTCTCCACGCTGGGGTCAAGAAGAGGTGAGTATCCTAGCCCGGACCGAAGCCGAGGCCCCGGAGCGGGTTAAATTTATTAATAAATATTACGCCTATTTTTCTATAGATATTAACATACTTCTTTTGTTTCTATTGTTTCTATTGTTTTTACTTTATCCAATGCGAAGCATGGGAAAGTATTGTAATCGGTCTCGCGGCAAGCGCGACTTCAAAGGGTCCTCAGGTAAAGACTATGGAACCCATGGTGTCAATTAAGGTTACAAATTGTAGTATTCAATTAGATTGAATTTTAGCACGTGGAAGAATCGACTTAAAATCAAAAAGACTAAATTCCTTTTTGTTAAACAACTCAAGTTTGAGTTGTTTGCCATCAAAGAATTTAATCTTTTTGATTTTAAGTCGATTCTTCTACGTTTTCAGTAGATGTTGCCATTAATAGTCAAAACATCAAAAATGGAATGCGATAAGGTTATTCCTCTAGTATTAGATAAGAATTGATCGTTATTTTTGATTTTAAGCCGATTCCTCCATGTCTTCAGCAATGGTTACCAATAATAATAGAAGCGTCAAAAATCTAATGTAGAATTGTTATTCCTCGAGTATTAGATGAGAATCGATGGCTATTTTTCATTTTAAGTCGATTCCTTCATGTCTATAGCAATGGTTACTAATAATAACCGAAATGTCAAAAATCCAAAGTAGAATGGTTATTCCTCGACTATTAAATGAGAATCGATCATTATTTTTAAATTAAAGTCAACATGAACTGCAAATGATATCTGATTAATAATAAAGGAGTAAACATATTATTTTTTTATTGTTAAAGGATAAATAATTAATATATCCAGTACACACCAAGCCAGCAAAACATATTAATATTTCAAATTAATTTGGATAAAGTTTAGCAACGATCCGTTGCACTTTATTTTAATTGTTTTGGTGAGTTTATTGTATTTTAGTTGGTTTGTATAAAATGATTTGGAAATTTTGATTATATGTTCATTAATTGTTTCTATCTCTGCTAATTTGTGCAGTTGTTTGTTTGACGTGGATGTGTTGCGGTCTAATATTAATCGCAAACACTTGTTTTGGGCCAGCCAGACATGCTGACCACTACACCAGGGAGGCGAACAATACAAAGTAATTGCAACTTCAGAAGGTATACCTCAGATATCTGTTGAGTTCCTCCTTGTTGAGGTGAATGTTAAAGGCTTAAAAATTCTAATTGGTGTAATCTATAGACCCCATTATAAAAGCATTGATATTCTTGAAATTACACCTATTTAAGCTGGCCTTGTATTTCAATATAATCAAGTGGTGCTGGTTGGTGATTTTAACTTAAATACTACACACAATCTTACTGGCTTTAGAGAATTTAATGATATGGTAACAGCACTTAATCTTTCAATCTTGGACTCTGGCCCAACTCATTTTACAAGCCACCCCAGCAGCACAGTTGATCTCTGCCTAGTTAACAATCCGCACAATATCCTAGCTTATAAAACATTTGACGTCCCCGGGATTTCAAATCACAAAATGATAATTGCAGTTATGAATTCCCCTTCAATTAAATATAAAAATAAAGTTTTTGAAAAACGAAATTTCAAAAAATTAGATTTAGAAAAACTTAACTCGGCAATGCAACTTGATTGGTCATCAATTTATAGTTCTACCGACGCTAATAGCATGTTGAAGTTCTTGAATTATAATTTGACTGAATTAATGGACTTGGTAGCCCCGGTCAAAAAAATTGTTTCTAAGCGTCTTCCGATTCCATGGTTTAACAACAATATCAAGTGGTCTATTAAAAAACGTGACTCTCTTTATAAGGTTTGGAAAAAAACATTGTCGGATGATGACTTTGAGGATTTTCGCGCACAGCGAAATAAGAATAAGGTCTTGATAAGAAATGCCAAACGTGAGTTTGCCGCTACCCAACTGGACTCAGCATGCCAATTAAAATTTTCATCCTCAGCTTGCAAATTAATATCTTCATTTTTAAGTGATCGGACTCAAACAGTTCGTTGTGGCTCAGATTTTTCATCTTAGGATCCATCCTGGGACCTCTATTATTTTCTTTATTTATTAATGATATCTCCTCTTCTCCTTCTAGCTGTAATCATCACCTATTTGACGATGATTTTCAATTTTATGCTCACTGCTTGTCCAACCAAGTTGTGCAGTCTATTTCATTAATTAACCTAGAGCTTCTGTCACTTTCTTTCTGGGGCATGAATAATTTAATCTCTGTTAATCCTCTAAAATCGCAGGCTATTATCTTATTCAAAGAATGCCTGCTTACTAACTTACTACCTCCTATTCTCTACAATAACAATATTATTCCATTCACTTGCTCAGGTAAGAATCTAGGTTTGACTGTTTTGTGCAATTTATCTTGGAAAGTTCAAACAAATAATAGATGCCTTAGTGTTTATGGGGGCTTTCACTTACTGAAGCGACTTTCATATCTCACGCCATATAATCTTCGCTTCAATTTAAGTAAGAGTTTATTAGCACCCCTTTTCCAGTACTGCGACATATTCTTTTCGAATTCCCTCGACAGTAAATCGGGCAAAAGACTAGAAATACCTTTGAATTCATGCACCTGCTATGTCTTAAATCAAAAACCACGTAGCTATCTTTCGGACCAGGATAAAAAACTCATTTTAAACACAGATCTTTCTAACTTTTACGCTTGGCGGTGTTGTGTGATTATTTATACGCTATTAAATTCTGATACATTCATTTGCCCGTCTTACTTAGAAAATCTATTTGTCGTCGGTCGCTCCACCAGGAAGACAACGCTAGTGCAGGTGCACTATAAAATTAAGCACTTCTTTCATTCCTTCAAATTGGCGGGTGGAAGCCTTTGGAATAAACTTCCATCCAAATTTCATGCAAACCCGACTCTTGGTGCTCTCAGGTCTTCGTTCTTTATGGATCACAATAACTGATACTCCTTACTCTTATTTCCTTTATGTCTTCTAATCTTTCTCTACTTTTTTTTTCTCTTCTTCCTCTTCAAAATGTGTGTATTGATGAACTCTTTTGCCAACTTTTTAAAATATTGTTGCTAAATTATGTATAAACACTAGGTGGGACCTAAGGTCCTATGTTTGTATACTTTGTGAAATAAATAAATAAATAATATATATATATCTACACAATAATTCGCTCGTTTAATATAATAAGATGTATATGTATATAAAACGAAACACTTCATATTTTTATGTTTTTCGGATTTTGAACGAATTGTATATTCACAAAAATATAAATTATGTGTTGCGTTTTTTTAACGGCCAGTATATATACCTATATATATAATATATATATATACTTATATATATAATTTTCTATAATTCTATTCAAATATTATAATGTTCGATAGTATCAAATAAAAAAATACTTAATTAAGTGCAACTGTTTTTTCAATTGTATTTATTTCGTCTGTTGTTTGTTCTTTTTTTTCTCAAACTGAGGAGAAATTTCTTAGGGCGAGATTTGAAATGGAGGGTGGCTGCTGCTGCTTCTATTGATTGCGAGTCTGCGGCTCGATCAATGGTAGGGTAGGGGTTGCACAGCTGAGTTGACTGCCGTGCGTTTTGGCACTTTCGACTAGACACTAGACAGTCGCCATCTGACCAGCAAACAGACTCCAGGTCAGCCATCAGCTACCCTGCAACCTGCAACATGCATCTTCTTTCTTTGGATGTACGTAAAATACAGCATCCTGAACATTTCCCCTTTCCTTATTATACCATACACAATCCTAAAGAATATTGAAATAAATAAATTATTCTCTTTACTAATTTTGATGTTTTAAAACATGAGCACACTGTTTAATATTGCATGATGTTATACAGCTTCCAGGTTGATTGGAGTTGAATTAAATAATCTACTTTAGAGTCTTTCAATTTATACGAATAAATCAATTGCTTGATATAATGACAATACATATACAATTATAAACACATATAAATAATTATATATTATAAACAGTCCCTGGAGCACTGAGCGATGCTCGGTAACTTTTTGCTTCAGTTAAAAGTATATATTAATATTATTTTTAATTTAAAATTCTGATAAAAAGGTTGATTTTTATTTTGGATTCAGAATTAAATAAAAAAATGATAATGGAATCCATCCCGACAAAAGTGAAACTTTTTTCTATTGATATATGTACTTTCTAATGGGTGAAAGTCTACAAATTATATAGAATTTCGTATCTCTGAGATTTATGGTTGCGAAACGCAGGGGGGGGGTACATTCTCAGTAGGTAAACAACTTCCGGTTCTTCTATTTTAGCCAAAATCTTGTAGTGCTTCTTGTAGCCTCTAGAAAGCTTAAGTTTCAAATTTCAAGGCTCTGCGACTTGCGAAGACGAGAGATATGAACGATTAAAATATTTATTTTAGGACATGACTAATTTACACCTTCATTTATTTCAATTGGATTAAACTTTATACACGACTAATAACTCATGACACTTGATAAGTTCATCAATTTTTAGCGAAATCTTTAGAACCGTTTCGCGAGCAATTCTATATATATATATACAAGTGCTCGTTTAATTTAATAAGATAGATATAATATATTTAATTTTTATAAACGAAAAATTCCCATCATTAATAAAATTTTCATATAAATAATTTTAAAATTGTGTTTATATAGATATTGGAAGAAAAAGTGAAATTTTTTTCAAAATTCGGTAGCCTCTGCAAATTTCGGGAATTTGGCAATTTTTTTTTTTTCTCAACGAATAAACGGTTTGAACTAGAAAGATGAAATCTCAGGCGAGGCTTTTTAATAAGCTGTGTGTGTTAAATTTCAGTTTTTTAGCTACAACTATTCAAGAGCTTCTTCTCAAGTAACGTTTCGATTTTCCTGCATTTACAGAAAATTATGAAACTAGAAGCCCAAAATCTAATCAGCTCTTTGTTTTGAAAAGAAAAACTTTTTGGCATCAGAACACACTTTCTACGGCGTTTGTAATCGAAAGTGACAAACAGAAAGACCAGAGAGACACACAGACAGACAGACATACCGACAATGAAAAACATTGTGCTTGAATATAAATTCTTTGGGGGTATTGACAGTTTGGCTGAATAAACTACTACATTAAAAGTTTCTTAATTCGCATATCTACTAAAAATTGGTGACTGAAAAATTGATTGAAATTGGATCAGACAGCAGTTGTGGTCATCGCGAATTTCGTTTTGTGGTCTTTTTAACCGACTTCAAAAAAGGAGGAGGTTCTCTATTCGATTGAATTTTTTTTTTTTTTTTTTTTTTGTGCCTATGTTACCTCATATCTCCGCCAATTGTCAACCGATTTTGAAAATTTTTTTTGCATTGGGTCCAGTCTAGCTTCCGATTGGTCCCATTTTTTTTTTCGATTTTTTTTCATAGGTATTAGACCTTTTTTATTAGGTTTGTTTAGGTTTGTTTAGACCTAACCTCATTGTTTATGAACCGATTTCGATGGTTCTTTTTTTATCCGAAAGGGGGTGTCTTAGGGATGGTGTCATATTAATTTGGTCAAGTTCTGATGATATAATCACTATTAATAACATCACTAAAAAAATTTTAAGAAAAAAATAAAAACCGACTTCAAAAAATTAAGTGCAACAAATATAAAAAAATACACTAAAGGCATAAAAATAATTATTATCTTATTTAGTTAATCTAAACACGAAAATATATCGAAATGTTTTTTAAAGTCGGTGCCAAAAACAAATAGTTCATAAAGGAGCGTACCCGCCAAACGTACTAAGTAAGATCCGTCGAGTGTGATTCATAAAAGGTATATGCTTGGCACCGACTTCAAAAGTAATTTCGTGTTAATATTTCGTCGTTTAGTTGTAACGTAAATAAGATAATAATTATTTTATACCTTTTTTAGTGTATTTCTCTTATATTTGTTGCACTTAATTTTTGAAGTCGGTTTTTATTTTTTTTCTTAAAATTTTTTATTTTTTCTCGTTTTAGTGATGTTATTAATAGTGATCATATCATCAGAACTTGACCAAATTAATATGACACCATCTCTAAGACACCCCCTTTCGGATAAAAAAAGCACCATCGAAATCGGTTCATAAAACAAAGAGGTTAGGTCTAAATGAAAGTCCGAACAAACCTAATAAAAAGGTCTAATACCTATGAAAAAAAATCGAAAAAAAAATGGGACCAATCGGAAGCTATGACTGGGACCCAATGCAAAAAAATTTTTAAAATCGGTTGACAATTTAGCGGAGATATGAGGTAACATAGGCACAAAAAAAAAAAAAATTCAATCGAATAGAGAACTTCTCCTTTTTTGAAGTCGGTTAAAAAGAGAAAATAAAAATTTTTAAGAAAAAATAAAACCGACTTCAAAAAATTAGTGCAACAAATATAAAAATACACTAAAAGGTTCATTATCTATTTAGTTTAACTAAACGACGAAATATTAACACGAAATTACTTTTGAAGTTGGTGCCAAACATATACCTTTATGGATCTTACTTAGTACGTTTGGCGGTACGTTTCGTTTATAGGTATAGTTTGTTTGGTACCGACTTTAAAAAGTAATTTCGTGTTAATATTTCGTCGTTTAGTTGTAACTAAATAAGATAATAATTATTTTATACCTTTTATGTATTTTTATATTTGTTGCACTTAATTTTTGAAGTCGGTTTTTATTTTTTCTTTAAAAATTTTTATTGAGTTAGCCACAACACGTTCAGGCTATGTGGATTTTGGAATGGATATTCTGGAATGTGATTAATTACTTTTATAAACTATTGAAAAATAAATAAATAGTTTCCCTTTTATTAAATAACAAATCCAAACTTTTTTTGTCAGCGAATGATTTGAGCTAAGTCTGAAACTTAACATAATAACCATTCATTTTTCGTATTTTCTGTATTTTCATCCGTAAAGTGTTGAATTTAGAAAAATCAAAATCGACAAGTGTCTTCCTTACGTTTGAAAATTAAAAATTTTCATCCGAATGAAATTTCTAAGACTTTATTAGTTCAAATATTGTGGAAATCGAAATCTATAGTAAAAAAAAATCGTTGAAAGTTAATTTTAGTGACAAAATGTTTATATCTACATTGAAAAAATTAATTAGATTATTCGAATTTCTAGATTCAGAAATACTAAATGAAAATGAGGAAATTCAGAAAAACAAAAGTGAATCCTCTTACTAAATTGATTTTTTGCGTTTTTTTCACTATAATTTGTTTGATAATAGAAGAAAATAAAGCTGTAGATTTTTTATTTATCAAATAATCAAATTTCAAGTCAACTTTGGACGACTTCTTCAGGGCTTCAAATAGTCATGCCACACATTCGTCTAAATTTTCTAGCACATTTTCAGCACATTGAAGACCATCATTGAAATTTGTGTTTCTGATGGTCTTCTATTGCAACGAAAATTTGACGAATGTGTGGCATGCCGAAGTCCCTGAAGAAGTCGGCAAAGTCGACGAAACGTTGCCGATAACAAAAAAGTCACACATAAAAACCTGTCCTTATTTTCCTATTATAAGGTTACAAATTATGGACGGAAATGTTAATAATAATTTCACTATAATATTATCGTCTTTTGAAAACCGATTACTTAATTCGAATGTGTTTAATTGAGGATCTATTTTTTTTAGAAAAGGCCACGGATAGAACAATCCTCTGTTGCTAGTGACAACGTAAGCTGCTTAGTTAAGCTCAGAAAGACAAGTCCTAACAAGTTTTACTCCAGTCGTCCACTGAAGCTACACCGCGCTACGGAGATGAAGCCCGACAATTAGCAAATGGAGTAGAATAGAATTACTATTAGTAGATTATAGTCCAAATTATTAAAATTTTTTATTCAAATACCGACGCAACACCTTTCTCCTTCTTCAGATAATGAATAGTTATTGATAAGGAGTATAATTTATTTGTCTCTCTTTCAGGATATTACAATACTTTTCAATATTATATCACAAGTGTACAAGCGATCAAGTACACTTGTGATATAATGGTGAAAAGTATTGTAATATTGTTGTTATCACTGAAAAGAGAGACAAATGGGATTATTATACTCCCCCATCAATAACTATTCATTTAACCTGAAGAAGGAGAGAAAGGTCTCCTGAAAAGTCGGTATTTGAATAAAAATTTAAATAATTTGGACTGCCTTTCATTATAACTCACTTATTTCGATTATCAGTCCGTCTTTCTAAGAAAATAAATTAAATTAAATTACTAGTAGTATTTAGTAAAAAGAGTATTGGCTCATTGTCGCGCTGTATCGCCGTATGTAGCGCGTTGTCGCTTCCAGTGAACCGGCCTTAGTCATTTAGGAATTATTTATAATTTCATTTATTCTAGAAATATAATTAATTAGACTAGACCAGGGGTCGGCAACCTGCGGCTCTTTCGATGGCAAGATGCGGCTCTCCAGTTCCATGCGCAAATATTAATAATTATATTATTTTAGGGTAAAACGAAGATCAAAAAACAACTTGAGCAGGTTCGGTTTATGATCTCGGTTCGATTAGATAAAAAATGGGTTTGCAAACAAACCTTGTAAGGTTCGGTTAAGATATATTCAGTTCGGCTCGGTTCTTCGGTTCTTCGGTTCGTATACCTTCATTTCGGGATGGCATATAGGCGGTTAAGTTGGCGTTAATTATAGTTATAGAGTATTATTTGATTACTAATTTTATTATTCTAGCAGAGCTAGCTAAAATACTTTAATATGTTTTGTGCGAAACATTTGTAGATATTTTTATATTAATAAATATTATTTCCGGTTTAAAGCTATTTATTTTAAATCAAAAATCAAATTTATATACCTAATCCTAATCAAATATCATAATATTGAAACAAAAATGTTATTGGCTCTTTAAAAACTGGGGAAATTTTGTAGATTGTAACTTTTGGCTCTTCCATCTCAAAAGGTTGCCGACCCCTGGACTAGACAGATACTCTTTAGATATAAAAAGATCAAAGATATAATTAATTGGACCCGCCTGACTTAAATACAGGCTAAATATATACAAATAGTGAGAAATTTATAATAATAATAAGAATTGCGTAAAATTGCGAGGTAGGTTTCACAAAAAAAGGAAATAAAACAAAAATGAGTTTTGAATTCGATATGTTTCGGGTGTCAGCCCATCTTCAGAGTCAGAAAACTGAAATATAGCCGAAAATTTTTTTCAGCAAATAATAATTTTTTTGTGAAATATGTATGGTGAGAGAAAGATAGGGGAGGAAAATTAATATTTTCGACTTATCACTCCTCACAATATACATATTTCCAAAAAATTATTATTTGTAAAAAATTTTCCAATTTATTTTCAATAACTTTAAGGAGTTAGGGTGTTGGTTCTAGGTGAAATGTTTTATTATTACAATTTATATTCAGTTTTCTGACTCCTGAAGATGAGCTGACATCCGAAATATATCGAATTCAAAACTCATTTTTGTTTTATTTCCTTTTTTTGTGAAATACCTCGCAATTTTACTCAATTTTAATTATTATATAAAAATGTTTCACCCATAATCAACCCTGCTGAAATTTATAAAATCATTTTTTTTAATATAAAAATTAAGGAAGAAGGGCAAACTTTTTAAATCCTCGCTATGCTTACCGCAAATTTTAATGATTTGACAATGTGTTTGTCAGCGAAAGGTTTGTACCTAGAAAGTTGAAACTTGGTTTAGATCAACTTATCAACATAAACTTCTTTACTAGTAGCGTGGACTTGGGGATTTTGAATGGGTTCCGGATAATTTTAATGTCCCCACAAATTTATTTTTCAGGTAGGGATCATTCGTATTAGAAAATTGCTCAAACCGGCTCCCGTTACGACCGGACCACCGAGAAACCTCCCACTCGCCTGTCGGCCCAATCCGCCAGTGCCGGATTATAGTACGGACGCACTGGCAGCGCTCGCCCGAGGCCCGGAAAAAACAAGGGGCTCGGTCAGCCGGAGATAAAAAAAATATCAGTAAAGAAAAAACTTATTTCACCTCGTTTTGATTAAAATACGTTTTCCTAAACTTATTACTTATAATAACAAAAAATAATAAATTATCTGTGTAAATGCACAAAAAAAAAAGTAAAAAACTGTTTAAAAATTTTATTTAGGGGGGGGAATATATACGGCCCGGGCCCGAAGAATCCTACATCCGACACTGCAATCCGCCACTGTTTTATACCAAATTTATGCTTATTAGCTTCAACGTTTCAAGAAATTTCCAATTATAAATTCACTATTTCATTTTCATTTTCTGTATTGTTCATCCGGAAGTTCTGAAGCTAGAAAGTTCTCAAAATTCAATCAATTATTCTTTTTAAAAATACAAATATCTTCCGTTCTTGGAAATCTAGGATTTTCTCGGCTATCGAAATCAAGACAAATAGATTGAGCCATAGTCAGGCAGACCAAAAAATAAGCATGCTTGAAAATTATTTTTATCCATTCTCAGATCTTTTCTAAGCCAAATTTTTGAGTAGGGTATAATAAGTAAAAAGAACGATAGATAGATAAATAGATAATATTTATTTGTCTTCAACAATTTATGCGATATAAATAAGTTTGAATTAAACAGACATTCAAACAGTACTGACCAAGGGCAGGGCACTATCTAAAGAGATTTAACTTACATTAAATAAATACAAAAACTCACAAACCAGATCAAAAATTAAGATTTCATAATCAGGACAAATTAAAAAAAAAAAAAATAAATAACACTAACAACAAAAAACAAGAAAAATAGAAAAAACAATAACAATATAACAACAATAATAAATAACAAACATATGTACAGAGTGTACATCTTCTTCGCCATATACTCGATTCCGAGCGTCGGCGATTAGTATGGAGAGGTACCCTCTCCATTGTAATTTTTCTGGAGAAATTTTTCACAGGGGTGGTTTCCATTGCCTTCCCCTGATGTATATAACTATACAAGTCAAACATAGAATAATCAATAATATACTCACTCAATTCATTATAAAAGGATCTAATAAATCTCATGACACAAACAAGTAAAAACTAAAGAGGAAACCGGTTCCATTGCCCCCTCCACACGAAAACTCTTAGTTTCCACCAGTGGCGGATTTCTCATTAAGATAGCCAAAGCCTAGATTGACAAAATTTCTGACCTCATCAAATGTTTGGTGGAAATTTTCCAACACAAGGTACGACGACGCCGACGTGACTATAAATTTGTTGGTTAATGAATAATTACACAAAAATGTTTATTTAATCAACTGGTGTGAGCATCACACGACTTTCCCATTAGTTTCTTCCTTATTTGAAATCATTATACCAATTTTATTCTTCCAAATTATTTCAATTTTCGTTTTCTCCAAGCGTTTCGTGAAAACCGGAAAAAGCCATCAAAAAAGGCTTAGACTAAATAGGTACCTACTCTCGGTTCTATAATTTCAATTAAAATCTTAGGGTACTTCTTCTAGCCTCAAGATAGCTTAAAGTTTGTTATTCCAAAGCTCTGCGAAACACCGTATCTGAGATAAGGGTATTAATTTTTTGCGACATGGCTAATTTATTCTCCTCCTTGGATACCAATCGGAATTTATTCTTGTAGAAGAAATTCAGATATATAATTGTACCGATTAAAAAAAAAAAAAATACCAACAATATCCAAGTAAACACGTACTTACGGTTCCAAATCCCAAAGCTCTGCGTAATGGCGGAGCCAGATTTTTCTTTTCGGTTGGGCTACACCCGTCAGAAAAATTTCGAGGGTTGACAGCAAAAATGTGCATTATTTTGGGTAATAATTTAGATACTTTGGATTCGTGAAATGAACTCGCACATGTCCAAATAATAAATATTTTTATATTTTATATTTAGTTATCAATGTAAACTCCTGGTTCGTCTCCCGAGAGTCTTGTTTATAGGGAATATTTATTTTGTTTTAGAAACCTAGCTACCAATCTATTTTACTTTATCATACAGGGTATGGTCATATGGTCAATTATTGTAATCGTGCATGAAAAAAGTGTTTTTTTTTCGTTTTTTCGAAATATCTAAAAAACGACTGAAACTAAATATTTTGATTAAAAAAATTGAGCAAAACTATGGCGTTTTGGTCTACAAAAAAAAATAATTTTTAGAAAAAAAACCGACTTCAAAAAAATTAAATGCAACAAATAAAATGATAAGAACTCAAAAATCAAATAAAATGCACTAAAAGGTATAAAATAATTATCTAATTTAGTTACAAATAAACGACGAAATTTTTCCATGAAATCACTTTTTGAAGTCGGTGCCAAACAAACTATATAAGCGAGCTTTCGCGATGTTGTCTTCATTACACGCCAAACGTACCCGTCGAGTGCGATTCATAAAATGTATGATTGGCACCGACTTCACAAAGTGATTTCATGGAAAACATTTTCCATTATTTGGACAAAAGAATTGAACATTTCCAATAATTTGTCATTGATCATATTCAGAACTTGACCAAATTAATATGGGACTAATCGGAAAATACCCCCTTTCCAATAAAAAAATCATCAAAATCGGTTCACATGGATGAACAAACACACAAAAAAGACATTCCGTTGAATTGATAACCTCCTCCTTTTTTAAAGTCGGTTAAAAAGCCCTAATGAGTGAACATTAATAAATTTTTCGAGATATTAATTGTTTTGTCAAAATGTCTGTTAGTTAAACGACGTACGTACGTTACCAAATTTTGTGGACGAGCTAGCTCAAAAACTAGTGTAAATTTCACATGTAGTTTTACTCCATTGAGATTAAGAGCTGATTAGATTTTGGTTGAAATCGAACCAAAAATAAAGGGGGGGGGAGGGTTCAAACTAAAAAACAAAATAAAACAAGAAAAATGAACGATAGGTACTATAAAATGAACGAACCTATAATAAAAAGAGAGTTATTATTTTTTCGGGGGCCAAAATTGGGAGGGGGGGGGGGGGTGGTTCAAAAAATAGAACTATCAATATAAGTCTTAGACCCTTTAATGCAGTGGTTCCCAACCTTTTGTGGCCCATCTCCCCTTTCTAGAGGTTGACTAACACCTATCGCCCACTTTTAATTTTGATTGTATGGCTAATTTTAATTTGAAGTAAAGTTAAAATAATAAAGTAGTTTTATTATTTTAAACAATTTTATTACCATATATAAAAACAACCAAAGCAGTTTTATCCAGTCACTTAATTAAATAGAAAAAAAAGTAAAATGTACATTTTTTACAGATTTTTTTTAAGAACAAAGAAGTGAAATAATTAACTAAGATTGGGAACCACTGCTTTAATGGAAGACGACATGCACCCTATATGACCTTATTAAAATCACTTATGTGAAATTTATAATGACAAAAAAAAGTGGGGAAGGGTAAAAATATTTTCAAACAAAAATTGAAGAAAGCTGATATTTCTAATAGAATAGTCTCATAATTAAAAGGAGATATTATTAATTACTAATGAACCCAAAATTAAGAGGCGGAGGGGGGGGGTTCTTTCCTAAAAGATTATAAATTATTTTATTATATATATAAAAAGGGGGCCAGGGGTGGTAAAGTCATGTGATTTATTGACCTTTCACCATTCTTTATTGACCTGAAAGGACGACCCTTTTTTTTACAACCCATAATTATTCTATCTTTCTTTCTAAATTCTTATTGGGTACTTTATTATCTTTATCTTTATCTCTACCTACACCACTTTCCCTAAGTAAAATTTGTTAACGTTATTCTGGCGATGGAGTCAAATTGAACCAATGAATATCTCAAAAAAATATCATACATATAGAAAATGGAGAATCAAAAAATAAAATGGTGACCGAATAGTCATTGCTTTAACTTGCAATAACTTTTAAACTACCATAGATAGACAAAAAAAGTATTTGAGAAAATTGTTAATTAGACAAGTTCGTCATTAGATTAATAGATAATCTTGATGTAGATTTTTGAATTTCGAATGGCGATGTAAGGTCAAGAGATTTAAGCATGTTGAGCATTTTTGTTAACCCTTTGCAGCTAACAGGGAGCCAAGACAAGTTTCTTGAAAGCGACTCCAGAAATAGGGGTCGAAACTTCATGCATTCTGACGAGTTTATTTCCATTCTCTTACCTTTATTTATTTCCGTATTATTCAAAATTTTATTATCATATTTTGACATTACATATTTACTTAATAGATGACAATTTATTCTACAATCTTCACACATTCATTTTGGGAGTTGAAACAGGAAACGTCTAGGCCTTTCGAATTTTTCCCTTATAAGTATTCGAAAATTTACAATCATACCAAATTTTATTCTCATATCATTCTAGAGTCATTAAATATTTAGGTAATAGATGTAAATTTATGGAACAATCTTCACCCCTTTATTTTAGGAGTTGAAAGAGAGAAAATCTGGGATTTTCGATTTTTTCCTTTATTTTTGTTTCAAGCTCTACTAGCCTGACAAATTTCACACTTTTCTGGTCAAGAGCCACATAGGACAATGTGAGGTATCACTGCTGGCCGCACACCTATAAATTGGGTAGTTGATACCACCAATCAATTGACATACTTTTTATGAGCTGTCAAAACGCGATTCCCCCATAGATTTTGTATGGCAATAGCAATCTGTGAAGTCACTTATTTGCCAATTCAATTTACTAGCTATTTATTGACTAAGCAACTAAAAATCCAATTTTACAGTTAAATGAAAATTAATCAGGTTTTCAGGGCTAAAATAAATTCACAAAGAGAAACAAAGAGGTTGTGCTCTGCTTGATGCAAATAAACATACACACATATATATATTTATATTTTTTATTCAGCAGAGGCTACCCATTGGCTGAATCCCTCTCCATTACTTAATTATATACATATACAGCCATCAAAATTGTATCAACTTTATAACCATCGAGGAATATATATATGTGTGTATGTTTATTTGCATCAAGCAGAAGACAACCTCTTTGTTTCTCTTTGTGAATCAACAACTCTGCTACTCTCGGCAAAACAAAAACTTTTCAACTAAAATAAATTGTTTTTTTTTTTTTTAGATAAGTTGTGTCTTGGAATTATTGGTTAATGGTGTCAACTACCCAATTGGATATTATTATATTAGCAACGTAGGTAGGGTAATGTGAATGGGTTTAAATACATAATGTACCTATAGGTATATTCAAATTTTTTATTTTAACAACAAACATGTTATTATTATTGATGTATTTTTTTACTACGAGTATCATGTAAAGTTGATACAATTTTGATGGCTGTATATGTATATAATTAAGTAATGAAGAGGGATTCAGCCAATGGGTAGCCTCTGCTGAATAAAAAAACTCCCAATTATGGAAAACGTTTCGGCTTTAATTAAATAATGCCATCATCAGTTCCTAAGAGTTGATGAGTCCCTGAAGACGAGCGCCATATTTTTATTCAGCAGAGGCTACCCATTGGCTGAATCCCTCTCCATTACTTAATTATATACATATACAGCCATCAAAATTGTATCAACTTTATAACCATCGAGGAATATCATCATGCTCGGACACCTTATACACAAATATGGCGCTCGTCTTCAGGGACTCATCAACTCTTAGGAACTGATGATGGCATTATTTAATTAAAGCCGAAACTTTTTCCATAATTGGGAGTTTTTTATTCAGCAGAAGCTACCCATTGGCTGAATCCCTCTCCATTACTTAATTATAAGAGTATCATGTAATTTAAGTGTTATGGTGTTGTACTTTTTTAATTATTTCTTCTATGTTGTCGTCTTTGGGACTACATGCGAATTGCATGTATCTCATTGTATCTTCTAAATTGTGGAAAGGCGTTTGTGGTATTTATTTTTCAAGAAGGTCATTTTGGAAAATGAAGCTTCACAAAGATATGTAGAAAGAAATATAAACTTTTATAGTTACTAGGCACATTTTTCCAAAATTAAATGTGTTCCTGCTTTTTTGTTCAATAAAATGAACTTTGAGTTGTGTATCGTATTTCTCAACAAGTTCGTTCATCAACCGAGTTTTAGGAAATCCAAACTGACTAAATGAAATCATATCATTGTCTTCAAAATGCCAAGGACTTTCTACAAGAATAAAACAGTTCTTAATATTTACAAAATCATTCAATCTTTTTTGAATTTCTGACAACTATTCCTTCAAGTAGGATACCATATCTTAATAAATACTATCGGCGATAGCGCTGTCGCGGGCCGCACAAATACCGGCTACGGGCCGCAGTTTGACGACCACTGCATTAGAACGATTAAAAGTAATCTAAAGGTTTTGATGACCTTTCACTCATGGGTAGGGAGTGTTGACTCAAATTATTATTATTAATATATTAAACTAAATTATTGTAATAATAATCCCACCCAAAACATTTCTGTAAATAAACAGGCCAAAAATGAGAAAGATAATCCGTTTTGCTTAATGATACCTTATTTGTGCTTTGTGATTAAGTTGTTTCTAAAATCAGTGATTTACATAGAGATATAGATCTAAATCCACTGAGACATTATCTGTGAATTGAACACCTGTTGCGATATAGACTTTGCTATTTCACTAAAATATATTCAAGCATATTTGATTTATTCTTATAAATTCAACATTTCTGGTAAAACTCGTTAAAATTTAAAAGCTTTAAATTTTAATCTTGTTGATTAAATGGTTCTTAATTCAAAAAGAATTAATATGCTTAAAAAATAATCTGATTAACTTTATATACATCTCTCCTCTTCTAGATTTTTTTTTCTTTATGATAATGATAAGAGAAGGAGTTACACCAAAAAGGTGCAACCCCTAAAGGCCTGGGTTGGCCCCTCCATCGTGAAAAGAAGAAGAAAGAATTTTATGGATTGGGCGGGGGTCGAAGTTATCTGTGGATACGGGTCTTAAATAGCTGAAGGTTATAAGTCGCGGGAAAGATGGTGGCGGGGAGCGAGTTCCAGTCTCTGGAGGTCATAGGGATAAAAGAGTTGGCGAAAGCGCTTGTTCGACTTTTATCCAATTTGACAGCGAAGGGGTGCTGAGCGTTTGAAAACCGCGTGTTTCTCGTAAAGAGGGCATTAGGGGGGATAATTGATTTCAGCTCGACTGAACAGACACCGTGATATTAAAATTTAATAAAAATTAAGATTTATCATGGGGGGG